>RJWJ010005847.1:0-65827 GCA_004363605.1 Indri indri
GGGACTCCTCCCTAAGTGTGCCCAGTGCTGCCTGTAGTCCCTGCACCTGTAGCTGCCCCGAGCGCCCCCACTGGACAGAGCAGGCATTGCGCCCTCCAGAGAAAGCTGCCCTCACTCCACTTGCAGGCCCTGTCACCAGCGTCCCCGCGGGCTGTGCTGCCTGCGGTAATGGCAGACCGCAGAGGCACCACCACCTCTCTGGTACCCTCTCTCTGCCGGCCTTCAGCAGGCTGGATTGCAGAAGCATTTGTCCATCCATTTATTCATTCAACAAATACCTACTGAGTGTCTGTCTGCTAGGTGCCTGGCACAGCTGGGAGCGCTGTGGACAAAACTCCCTGCTTTCCCAGAGCCAGCATCGTGGTGGGGAGACAAGCCGGGAAATAGCAGAGGCATGTGAGCAGGTGAGAGTGCTGGGAGAAAATAGTAAACAGTACGGGGAAGGGACTGGGCTGCGTGGGGAGGCACAGCTTGTTATTTCCAATGAGGTGTCCAGGGAAGACCTGGGTGAGAAGGTGACCTTGGCATGAAGAGGCAAAGGGAGAGTCAGGGAGGTCTTGGGGGTCAGAGGCTGAATTCAGGCAAGAAGAAGTGCAGAAGCCCTGGGGCCAGCATGGCTGGGGCAGTGAGCAAGGGCCACCGTGACGGGTGGTTGGAAGGTCGAAGGGGCCCACAGGGCGGGGCCCAGGGGCCACTGCTGAGATTTGGATTCTTACTCTGGATAGAATGGAAGCCATTGGAAGGTTTTGAGCAAAGTAATGGCATGGTCTGACTTATGTTCTAGAAGGTTCATGCTGGCCGTGTAAAGCAGACTGCCAGGGGTAAGGTGGAGGCTGGGAGGCCTGTTAGAAGCTGCTATATGAGGCCCAAGAGAGAAGGTGGTAGCCTGGGCTGGCAGCGGGTGGAGAATGGGGGTGAGCATGGGGTCCCGGCCTAGTGATGATTGGATGTGGGATGTGGGGGGAAGAAAGGAGTCAGATGACTCCTAGGAATTTGGAGTGAGCGCCTGGGAGGGCGGCTGTGGGAAGAACAGGGGCGCGGGTGGGCGGGAGCTCCAGGTTCAGCACATGGATCTGAGGCACTCATTCTGTGTCCTTGCAGACACTCCATGCACAGTTGGATAAACAAGTCTGGGGCTCCAGGGAGTGGTCGGGGTGCGGTATAAATGTGGGGTGTGCAGCATCATGACAGAGTTGAGAGCCAGGAGACGGGCAGAAGTCCGAGGGGCTTCGTGTAGATGGAAAAAAAAAGCGGTTCCAGGCCTGATCCTGGGTGGCCGCAGAGATGAGCAGGAAGCAGCTGGGGGGCTGAGAAGGAGCAGCTGGAGAGCGTGGGGTCCTGGGAGCCGAGGAGGACCTCGGGCAGTGCCACTGTCACCCCGATACCATGGGCGCCATCAGACTTAGCAACAGGGAGGTCACCGCGACCTTGGCAAGAGTGGCTTTCACTGAGTGAGGGCAGGGAGAGGCTGATTGAGTCGGTTCATGAGCCGAAAGGAAGAGGAATTGCAGACAAGTAAGGACAACTTCTAAAGGAGGTTTCCTGTGAATGGAAGGAGAGAAATAGTACCACAGGGGAGAAGGAAGTGGGTCCAAGAAACTGCTTTTTGTTTCTGGGACGGGAGGAATGATAATTCACATGTGCAGATACGGGGCTTCATGGAGGAGGAGGACTGGGCTGCAGGACGCCCTTGAGGAGGGTGTGGACGCGGCGTGGTCAGCTCATCCGGGCATCCGAGGGAGGGAGGGCATAAAGCTTCGAGTGCTGACTGCTGGAGGGTAGGTCTGGGCAAGTTGGCTTCTGGTGAGTTCTGTGTCCTCAGTGAACTAGGAAGCGGCAAGGTCAGAGGTGAGAGAAATGGGAGAAGTGTTGGTGGTTTAAGGAGAGGAGTTGCCGGGAGTTGTCCCCTTGGGAGCAGGAGACAGAATGTCCCAAAGCAGGCGTCCACGAACTTTGTCTATAGAGGGCCAGATAGTGAATATTTTAGGCTTTGCCAACCAGCCAGTCTCTGCTGCAACTACTCAACCCTGCCCTTGCAGCTCAGAAGCAGCCTTAGGCAATTTGTAAACAAATGGGCATGGGCGGTGTTCCAGTAAAACTTTATTTACAAAAACGGGTGGATTTGGCCTGCTGAAAAGGCCAGTGGTTCTCAGCGTGGTCCCGGAGCCAGTAGCATCAGCGTTACCTGGGTCCTGCCCACATCCATGGAACCAGAGACTCTAGGTCCCCAAACCTTTTCAAATGCAAGATGAGTGTGTGATTCTAGAAGTTAAACACCCCTGAGTGCCACCGCTCTGCAGCTGGGTTCAGGGAAAGCCAATGAGGAGAGAGTGGGCTGTGGGGCAGGCCATCAAGGGCACAGGCATCCTGCCCCCAAGTCCTTCTGCAAGCCTGTGTGGGGACATCCTACCTCCCATTCTTCCCCGTGGCCTGGGGACCATGTTTGCTTATGCATCCTCCACGGGAGGCTCCCTGGGGATGGGCCATGGTGACAGCTCCACTCCCAGCAGGCCTGTGCCTGGTGCTCTGTGACACCCTCTGCTCTGTGGCCATGGTTTCCCGTCTGTGTCCCTCAGCCACCTGGGTGTGCCTCAGGGGCAGGGACTCTGTTTTCGCATGGGAATCCTCCAGCACCTGCACACAGTAGGGCCCTGGCCAGTGTTCCGGGCGTTAAGGAATGCACCGTCGCTGGGAGTTTAACGACAGCTTTTTAATGACTTTAGTGAGACAATTTGATTTCACTTGAGAGGGCAAAATGCATGAGCAGCAGATGGGCTCAGGGAGAGTCTGCCCCAATGCCACAGGGACTTGAGAGCGCAAGGCTGGGTAACCAGCCACTTTCTTCAGAGAGGCGCTGCACAAATTATGCGGATCTCAGTCCCCCGTCATTCCATTCTGAATGAGGTTCGTTATGGGTAAAACTCGGGGGGAGCCTCCCAACCCCGTCACTTCCTTCAAGGTCATCATGGTGCGGAATCTTCGCCGCGTCTTCTGTCCCCATTTTTCTAGCAGGTCCACACTCAGGCTCACACCCTCACCCAGAGGAGACCTCAGTTTTTAGTGGGACCTAAACCCGTGCTGCAGACAGTGATCGAGGACGCCAGCTTCCCGGTGACCGTTCTGGGAAAAAGGAAGCGTCCGATGACAAAGCTCCAGATCAGACGCTGGAATAAGTGTCTGGTTACCCACCAATTTCTGGGGCGTTGTGGGCGCGTAGGGCTGTGTTTTGTTTTCTTTTTTGTTTTTAGAGACGCTGTCTTGCTCTGTCACCCAGGCTGGGGCACATGGCGTGATCAGAGCTCACTGCAGCCTTGAAATCCTGGGCTCAGGCGATCCTCCCACCTCAGCCTCCTGGGACTACAGGCAGGCACCAGCACACCCAGCTAATTTTTAAGTTTTCTGTAGGGACAGGGTCTCTCTATGCTGCTAAGGCTGGTCTCCAACTCCTGGCCACAAGTGATCTCCCACCTTGGCCTCCCAGAGTGCTGGGATTACAGGTGTGAGCCGCCTTGCCCGGTCTGTGTTTTGAGCCCAGACAATCCCTCTGCCCATGGCTGCAGGACCACGTGATATTGCATCAGGGGACCTCACTCTTCCAGCAGCCAGGCCCTGTTCGAGTGAGACCTGTAAAAGCCCTGCCCTCATGGAGCTCACACTCCAGAGAGGGAACCAGAACACCACAGACCATGTGCAAACAGAGGGCTGGCCAGTATCGTCCCGGGAGCTGGGAGGGGACACCTGAGCATGGCAGTAGGGCAGCTCACTGAGAAGGGCTGCGGTACAGGTGCCACAGACAGGAGGCTGTGAGGCCGTGAGCCGGGCCTGCGCAAGGGGCAGAGGTGAGAGTCGGGAGATGGAGCACTGACGTGGGGGGAAGAAGGAAGGAAGGTGCCCCCCGACCAGATTCGCTGTTAAAATAGAAGCCCCTGGCCACGGGTGGGGCAGGGACTGTGGGGCTGAGTGGGAGCAGGAGGGCAGTTAGAAAGCAACCCAGGGGCTCGGGGGAGAGAGGCTCAGCCCGGGGGCAGCGGGGGAAGTGTGGACAGCAGGATGCTGGCACTATACGCACTGTCTGTTGCCACTGTAACGACCACAAATTTAGCAGCTTCAGACAGCCCAGTGTGTGATCTTGCCGTTTCTGTGGGTCAGGCGTTCCGGCAGAGCTGGGCTGGGTCTGCTGCTCCGGGACACCCCCACTACCCCCCGCCCCGAGCTGCAGTCGAGGTGCTGGCCAGGGCTGGGCTGTCATCAGAAGCTGCAGCTGAGGAAGGATCTGCTTTTGTTTGAAGGACTCACTTCTTTGTGGGCTCTTGGACTGAGAGCTCGGAGCCTGTTGGTCAGAGGCTGCCCTCAGTTCCTGCCATATGGACCTCTCTAGCAGGGTAGCTTCCTCCGTCAGAGCCAGGGAGGGAGCGGCCGCTAGCAAGACGGAAGTCACAACCTGTGTCACTTCTGGTCAGAAGCAAGTCGCCAGGCCCAGCCCACACTTGAGGGGAGGGGCCCCTGGTGTGCTGCCTGTCTTAGAAGCTTAGGAGGCCACAGTGAGCTGGAGTCAGGGCCAGGCAAAGGCGTCAGAATGACCCTGGGGACAGCCGTGCCTCTGCCTGGGAGGGGAAGGCAGTCAGGAGCTCAGTCAGTGCGCAGGTGCCCTCTGGGGCTGTCTCTTCCGCTCAGCGTGGGCCGCAGAAACCCCTCCCAGCGTTTCACAAAAGCAGTCAGGGAGCTCGGAAGGACTCCTGTGCTGCCTCGGGTGGCAGTGTGGGGTGATGGAGTGGGAGTCTTCACAGTCGCTGTACCTGATCCCAGCCCCCTCTGTGCCCATGGGCCTGCCTGTCTATCTGTCTGGTGGGGGCAAACAGATGCTCTGTGAACTCAGCCTTTTGGGCCTTTATGACCACAGGGCCTCCTGGCTAAACCTGGTTCATCTATGTTAACCACCACCCTCCCCTTCCCCATTTTGCTTTTTTTCTTCCAGAATTTTCCCCCCGTGAAAAATCGAGCAGGTCTGGACAAGTGAGGCCAGCTCCATGTATCCAGAATCAACAACAGGCTCTCCAGCTCGGCTCTCCCAGCGGCAGACGGGCTCCCCCGGGATGCTCTACAGGTGACCCCCCGACCTCTGCCCCAGCCCTCTCCCAGGGTCTGTTCTACCTCTGAGGAGGGGTCCCCAAAGCCACTGTCCTCCCCTAGGGATGAGGGAAGGACTGAGGGAGCCCCACGGGCTCTGCCTCTCACGGAGCTGCTAGGTGTACTCAGTGAGCTTTTCTCCAGGAAAGAAACAGAAGCTTTAACAACCAAAGTGGGAAAGAAAAAACAAAGCTCTTCCGGTGAGAATGAGCCAGGAGAGACTCCTTTCTTGGCCCTGACTCTTCTGAAACATTTCGTTCAAGGGTAACAGGGAGGTCCGACAGCAAGTGAGCGCAAGGCCCTCGCGGCACGCTACACACTGCGCTCATGTACCCCCAGGTCCCCCAGTGCCCGGAGCCAGGCTACAGCCTCCTTTGGGAACCACGTCTGCCCACTTTCCAATGCCCAGAGGGGTGGTGGTGGCCAGATGCTCACGGGGCACCCCTGACGTCCTCCCACGGAGGCCACTTCCAAACGCAGCTCTGGGCATTTCTGTTTGCACAGCAAGGAGGCCGTTGGGTGAAAGCCGCCAGCTCCAGGAACTGCGCACAGAACCCATGAAAGATTGGGGCATGGGCGGGACCCCAGCGGCTCATTGGTCCTTTCTAGATAATTGTTGGGGCCCAAACCAGAGCCGGGGGCTATGGAAACCACAGAGGAGGGGGTGTCACGTGCAGATTTGGCAGCCCGCGGGCTTACCTGCGCTTCTGGGTCGGAGGGTTTCCCCAGTGGCTCTGAAGCGTTTATAAAGCATGTCCTAAAGCATGTTCAGTCCCAGGCCCCCACCCAGGGTTCACGTGGGCAATAGGGCTGGCGCGGAAGGAACGCCTGGCGTCCAGTCGGAACGGGCTCCGGGCCTCTGCGCCGCGGCCGCCGGGTGGCGCTGCTGCAGAGCGTTTGGCGCCCGGGGCGGAGACGGGCCTGAGCAGCGGCGGGCGGGGCCCCGGGGCTGTGGGATGTTGGCGATGCTGCCTGAGCGACACCTCCCGGGCTGGTGCCAACTGTGGACTGTCTTCTCTCCCTCTCCTCTTTTCTCTTTCCTCCATTGCTGTCCGAAGTACTCGGTATGGGAGTCCCAAAAGACAGCTCCAGTTTTACAGGTAATAAGTCTTCATTCTCTCTAAACCCGGCAAGCTGAAGGCAGGGGCGTGGGTGGGAGGTCCATACCCACCCCGAGCAGGTGCTGCTGTTTTCTCTGAAGCTAATCCCCTGGACAAGCCCCAGGCTCTGTCGGTGCCTGCCCACGGAGCACGTCCCCATGAGAAATGTAAAGTCCAGTTTATTGTGTGTTGATCTACTAGAAGTTTGCTTTGATGTGAGCAGATAGACTTCTGACAACTGCTTGGCTCTCAGCCCAGTCGCCATTGAACCTCACTCACCCGCCGGGGGTGGGATGGGGTCTCAGGCTCCTGCTCCTTCAGTTTTCAGAGCAGAGGACGACGTGGTGAGCCCGTCGTTCCGCCCTTTGCCTGTGGGTTCGAGCTGGTGACAGACTGCCCCAGCGGGACATGGCGTCTAGAGGCCAGGAAAACACCTGGTTTGCTAGTTCACCCACAGGGAAGCATGATGTCACCGTGTCGTCCCCCACCATGATCCAAGTCCCATTGGAAGCGTACACCCCCAAGAAGGCGTCAGCCTTCGATGAACCTGAGAGCTCTGTAAGTTCCAAACCAGCTCAAACCCACAGGCAAAGTCCATTCCTCCCTCTGGGCCGCCTCTCCCTCACCTTCCTGGTGCCGCCTCTAACTCTAGGAAGTGAAATGTCGGGGCTGCCCGGAACCCGCAGGTCAGCAGGCTCCCCCAGCCTGGGACTCGAGGGGAATCACGTGGCTCTTGGCAGCAGGCCCCTCGTGTGCTGCCGCACCTTGGCGTGCAGGCCTGGGCGGTCTCTCTTTGGAACAAGCCGCCCTCCGTCCTACACACCCCCGGGTGGCAGCGCTCGGGGGCATTTGTTGCTGATGCACCGGGAGTCTCCGTCGGTGGGTGGGAGGACTGGCACTGGATTCCCACGGGGCTCTGCCCTCCCCTGAAGCCTGGGCACTCGGAGGGCGCCTGTGGCCGGGGGGATCAGGGCAACCCGTGCCCGCGTCGGCGCCCCCTGGGCACTCTCGCTCCTTCCGGGCAGCTCTGAAGAGATGGCCAACTCTTTGACTCTACTGGAATGTTGGCTAGATGTGAACCTGGGCTTGAAATGCTCTTACCGGATAAAATGTCTGTATCATAATGTGTGTATGTGTGATGGCACAACTATCCTACTGAATGTGCAGCGTTCGTCCCAGAGCATTTGACCGGTGTAGTCAAACGTGCACTGAACCGCGTCCTCAGAGAGCCTGGGGCAGCCTTGGTG
Source organism: Indri indri (assembly GCA_004363605.1). Classification (NCBI taxonomy): domain Eukaryota; kingdom Metazoa; phylum Chordata; class Mammalia; order Primates; family Indriidae; genus Indri; species Indri indri. The sequence continues at coordinate 7,475 of RJWJ010005847.1, forward strand.
CTTGGAAGGGGAGGGGTGAGGTCAGATGAGCAGGCAGGAGAATCCCAGGTACAGACCAGACAGCTCAAAGGGCCTCACCCGTAGGAGGGCAAGTAAATTGTCTGGTGTAACCGAGGTGAGGTGCAAGTCTTCCACCTACTCACTGGCCCTCGGAACCCCACAGGTACAACCTGTTGTCCATCCCCTGGAGGACCCTCTGGATGAGAACCCACATCCCCAGAGGACTTCCCTGCCCTCCCTCTTAGCCTCTCAGCTCCGTGTTCTGGTGCCCACGGGCTCTAGCTGCCCTGCCCTTTGGATCCTCATGTAGATTCTTCGCGTGGACGCTCAGGTGTCTATTGTGGGCCTCTGGTGATGGCCTCTAAGAGCTGGGATCTTTGCATGTCAACAGACTGGGTACCACTTCCAGTGCTCACACAGCACTAAACATGGCTATCGAATGGTTAACTTATTTAAGCCTGGCCCTCTAGTGGCACAAGTGCCCCAAGCAGCTCCCAGGGAGGAAGGGAGGTAAGATGCTGTATCAGCTAGCTATCTACCAAATGCTGTGTAACAAATAACCCCAGACTCAGTGCCTTGCAACTGTTGTCATTTCTTGCTTCCGTGTTTGTGGTTGAGTAGGGTCAGCTCATCTAGGCTGGGTTTGTCTCCCAGCTGCAGGTTTGGTCCAGCTGTTCTCCATCCTTCTTAACCAGGGCCTATCCCAGCCACATTCTTCCCCCGGCAGAAGTGTCGGAGGAACAGCAGAAGCATGCAGTATCTCCTAAGACCTGTGGGTGGGACCAGAACACTGTCACCTCTGCTCACATGCTTTTGGCCAAAGCAAGCACAAAGTCAAGGGGCAGGAAAATATATTCCCCCCACCGATAGGAAGAACTACAAAGTCACGTGTCAAAGGTTGTGGGTCCAGAGAGGAGTGCGGGATTGAGAACAGTCATGCAGTCCACCCCAGAATCCGAATAACTCTGACAGTATCTAAGGGACCAAGCGTGTCACAGGGGAAGCCCAAAAAGCTGCTGGGGTCCGAGGAGAGGCTGACCACAGCCAGCTGGGAGAGCCAGGAAGGCTTTGTGCAGAAGGCAGCAGGGGGTCTTTGAGCTGGGCCTTCAAGGCTTCAACGCAGAAACTGAGAAGAACATTCCAGTAGATGTGACAGCCTGAACCACAACTTGGAGGTGTGCACAGAGAGCAGGAAGGGGCGACTACCCAGACAGAGCCATCAGGGATGCGATGGAGAGAGTGAGAGGCCAGAGTGGAGGAGGATTGGGGTCGAACTAGGGAGAGCCTTGAATGCCAAGTGAAGGGGCTTCGGAGGGTAATGGGGAGCCATCTGTGGTGTGTGAGCCAGGCAGGGTCAGAGCCCTAGAGTAGCGAGGAAGCCTGCGAGGTAGCAGGGGGACCGAGTGTAGTGAGGCCAGACAAAGCCCAGGACGGGTGAAGAGGGGTGGAGCTGCAGGAGCCTCAGGGAGAGAACGAAGGTGCCGGGCCTGAGGAGAGGGCGTTGGAAGCCACGTCCATGGCTGCTGACTGAGACAGGGAGGAGTGATGGCCCAGGGAGAAGGGAGGTCTCATTCAGAGCCTGTTAGGCTGATGCCACCACCAGCAGTGAGGCTCAGGGCACCTATGGGGTGGCGAGGAGAGGTGAGCTGACGGACGGGCTTGGGCCTTTGGGGGAGAACCATTCTGGGTCAGCTGCTGAGGCCTGCCCGGGTGGTAGCCCAGTGCCAGGCTCCCCGGGTCCCAAGTCCTCTCTTGGCCTGCCATTCTGTTTACCTTCTACTCGCGTCTGGGGCACTGATTTCCTGTCCCCGCCCCCTCCCCCAGTGGCAGCCGCCACTGTTTGTACATTTGTCACAGGACAGACAACTCCACCTCCATCCAGCACCCCATGCACACTGGCGCACTTTCCTAGATGGACTATAATGTTGCACTGAGACTTTTTAGGCATCCTGGGATGGCACACAGTTCCTCAGAGGTCACGACCCTGGGCCGGGCTGAGCGTTTAGCCCCAAGCTCGGCCTCCTGTGGTGCCGTCTCAGAGCGTTTCCCAAACCCCGGGTCAGGATGTGTGCCATGAAGAATGGCTCTTGTGCCCCTGCCTGGGGGGAGTAGCAGTGTGGTGTCCAAACAGCAGGCTTCTGGAACGTTCCTGCCATTTATAGGTACTGGCAGTACAGGATATACCAATCTGGAGTACATCCCGGCGGAGGGGAGGAGGAGCGTCTTCATGTGCTGAGGCCTCTCTAGACCCCCTTTGCTGTGGGAGGTGGTCCCCTGCCGTGGGGACCCCGGCTCCCCTGCTGCAGACACAGTTCAGAATGGGGTGGGACTTGGAGGCTGCAAGCTCCGTCCCCCACTCAAATCACAAGGCCTGCCCCTTTCTACCTGCGGTTCCGAGGGGCCGTGTCTGGCATGCAGGGGCGGTGGAGGCAGTGAGGGTGGGCCTGAGGGAAGGGCAGGACCCCCCACCTGGGCTGCACCCCAACCCTTCGTGCCAGGCATCGGCCTTGCCAGGCTGCACTGGGAACTGCACTTCCCGAGCTTTTAGGGGAAGAGGCGCTCGTGAATAATTCAGCCTCCTTTGCTGAGACAAAAACGCCCTAATAGAGCTAATGGACTCGCCGCCTCAAAACTCCACCGTGGTGGGACTCGGCTCATCCGCCAATTGCCTCTGACGTCCCGCAGCGACACTCCCTAATGAAAAAGCCGCTGCACCAGTTCTGCAGAGCGCCTGGTGATCCCTAATAAACTAGACTGTGGCCTTTTTACCGAGCAGACACCGGCAGAGGCGGGTGAGTTGTCCCCTCAGCCCCAGGCACCTCCTTCGGGGGATGCTGCCTGGGGGCAGCGTCCTCGGGAACTAAAATGACAGAGAGGACGATATTTGGGGATGCCTTCGGCTGATCTGAAATTAGAACCTCTGCATTTTCTCAAAGCAGAGAACCTCAGGACAGAGATGGCCCTAGGTGACTTGAGAGGGCTGTGCTGGGTGGGGTGGGTTCGCCTGGCAGCATCCAGGTGACACAGATGCTTCCTAGCCCGAGCCTGCTCGCCGCCGCCGCGGGACCTGCAGAGGGCTGGCTCTCCGTCTGCCGAGACGCAGGCATCCAGCACGAGCCCCTCCGTTCACCATTGATTAAGATTCAGCATTTTTGCATTTTGCTGAGAGGCTGTCAGGTGGTTTGGTCGCTTTCTGAAAAGTCTGTCCGGGAAGCACGTGCCTGGGGAGCCGGGGGCTGCTTGTTTGGGTCTTGGTTTGCTGACCGTCCCTGAGCGAACATGATTTTGGTCTTGCGCTGATGTGATGCCTTGCGTTGTAGAGCCGCGCCCGGAATGGTCACACCTTCCCTTCCATTTCCGCTCTCAAGAACGTTGGCCGGTCTCTCTGATGTGTAGACAGGTGTCACTGCTTGGAAGAGATGTTCAGGATTCCTTCTCAATCTCCTGACTTGCGCTTTGCTGGCTTCCGTAAGCAGACTGCAATTCAGAAATTCCAGGTAGAAGACTCTTCAGGGAGGTAGCGATTCCTCCTGACTTACTGAGGTTAACGTCGTCGTTTCATTTTTCCATGTCACGGTGTTAATTCGCATGAATTCCCCGGAGCCCCCAGTCTACAAGAATAGATTCGCAAAAGGCAGGCCCCAGCCCAGGAAAGAACTTGTAAGTGCCGCATAATTAGCAATGGCTACGAAGGAGAGGGGACGAGGCTCGTTCTTCTCAAGACTGGGATGGTGGGAGGTGTCAGGGAGAACCTCTCTCTAGAAAGCGGTTGGGACCTGGATTATTTCAAATCAGAGGTCTGGGTCACTATGCTTTTGAGCTCAGGAGACGCAGGGGGCCCGAGGCAAAAGCCCCAACAATGTCGTACCTGGGGCCCCTCGTCCAAGGACCTGACCCTGACAGAGTCGCCTTAGGAAAAGCTACAACGTCCAGGGGAGCTGGACTTTGTCCTCTGCTCCCAGACAGTCCTGGGCAGCGCTGGTCACTGTCAGAGACCCCTGTGCCTTCTGACACACCCATCCTTCCTCCCTCCCAGGGTCATGTCTGCTCAGGTCCGTAGGGGGTCCCCGCTGTGCATGGCTGTGGACCCCTTGTGGCACTAGGCCTCTCACCCCCCACCCTGCACCAGGGGCCACCATGCTCACCACTCCCCACCGCTCTGCCTGAGAATGCCCTGCCCGAGCCCTGGCCCTGCACCACGGGGACACGCCTTGGGCTCCCTCCCTGCTGCGGGGGCCCCACTCTCAGGCCTGCTCCCAGGGCCGTGAGATGAGCTACAAGGAAAGATCACAAGCCAGGAGGCCACAGCCCCCACAGGGAGGGATGTCCTCCAGGTCCTGGCCACCTGGCCGAGGGGTCACCAAGGCCCGTTCTTTCCTGTCCCCTTTCGCTTTTCCTACCCAGGTCTCCACACTCTGCCCTCCACCCATCTTGTCAGGAGCGTGCGTGTCCTCTGTGAGAAGGGGCAGTTATTAACTTCTGTGTTTTCTATTAAACATGTTCTGGTGAGAGTTGGCACCTCCATGGCTCACTTGTCTCTGTGACCTGTGGCCATGTGTCTCCTCTCAGAGAGGCCCACACTACTTGCCGGCCCCTGGGTGTGCATTGTTCTCTCCATGGCATGTATCATGAGTGGTGTCGTATCCCACGCCACCCATGAGGTGTGGTCCTGCCCACGTCACCAGCTCTTGCCCAGGTGCCCAGCGGTGCATCTCACGCAGCCCACGGCAGCCTGGTGTGACAGGCCTATGCCCACCCCACCTCCCAGACGTGGAGACGGAGTTCGGGAGCTGTCAGGGTGCCTCCCTGGGTCTCACCATGAATGGGTGACAGCCAGTCTGCTCCTGTCCCAAACCTGGGCACTTAGCCACACTGTCCTCCCGCCCCTGGGGCCTTGGCTGTATTCCAGAGCCAGCTGCTCTTGTGGACAATGTCTTGAAAGCTAATGGCTATCGATCTCAGCCTGGCTGCATGTCTGAGGCGGGTCCTGCTTTTCGGGAAGAGCCCACAGCTTCGGCCTGCCTGTCCATCTGGCCTTCTGTGAACACAGGCCCCTGGGAAATGAGGGCTGGCCTCCACTCACACCACACAGGCTGGCAGCTGGCCACACGGCCACCTTATGAGCTGCCTGGTATGTTCTTGCACGGAGGCGAGTGGCGGCCAGCAGGCAGGGAGAGGGAGCTGGGGCTGCTGCCTGCAGGTGTCCAGGGCCGCATTTCCTAAGACAAACCTCCCTGGAGTCCAGGCCCCTCTGCTGGCTCCACAGTGATTCTCCGGGAAGGCAGGGCTTTTCATGCCAGGGCCCCCGCCTGCCTGAGCGCCCAGAGGTCCTGCAGCCACACGGTCCCCATGGACATGAGCTGTGGTGAGGCAAGTCATGCTATGGGAACCACCTCTCCAAGAGAGGGCGACCTGCAAAGTGCCACTGGGCCCGAGTCAGGGAGCCAGTCCAGTCCCCGGCCAGATGCTGTCCAGGCACTGCCAGGAAACGCCCAGCTACAGCCCCTGGTTGGCTTTTTAAAGCCCGGGCCTTGGTTGACGTTTGACAGGTATCTGAGTCCCTCCTCTGTGCCTGAGGGACACTGAGCAGGCAGCAGTGGCAGCAGGCAGAAGGGTCCGTGCCCCTTGGACAACCTTCAGGGGAGTAAATGCAACACTCAAGACAGTTAGAAAAGGCTGTGCACAGCCGATGATGATGGAGAGAGATCACAGCAGGAAGGAGATGTGTGATGTCGGGCGGGGGTGGAGGGTCTGCTGGGACCTGCAGGAGCCCCCGGGCCGTGCCTGCCAGACAGAGGTGCTGGCTGTGAGCCATGGGCACAGCCGCCTGCCCTGGGAGATGTGGGCTGCCTGGCCTGTGTGGACGCTGCTCCCCTAACACCCTGTGGCACTTCCCGGGGTCTCCTTACCCCCTGGTCTCTCTTCGGCTGCTCTCCGAGCCCACCTCCCTGCCTAGATCGCACGTTCCTTCAGCAAGCATTTCCAGGCTCTGAGCCAGGCCCATGCTGGGCGGGACAGGCAGACATGAAGGACAGTGTCTGTGAGTGAGACCCAGACAGACACTTGCGGTGAAGCCTCCGTAGAAGGGCAGCTGCAGGGCTCCTGGAGGTCGCCCCTCCCCAGGTGCACTTGCAGGTCGAGCAGTCACAGGTTGGCCAAGCTGGTCACCATTCTGGAAGGACCTCGGCACGCAGGGCTTGTCTCAAACACCTGCCCCTTGTGGGCCCTTCCTCTGAGCCCTGGAGAAGCTGAGCAGGCAGACCCCACGGAGCTCACCCGGGGAAGGGACCAGGCCTGGGCAACTCGACCCCACTTAAGGGCCCCACCCGAGCCTCTGCAGCTGTCTCAGCTCCAGCACAGCCCTCCCAGCTCCTTCCCAGGGATAACTGAAGTGGTTCTCTCTTGGGGCAGAGGCGAGGGCCGTGCTGGTTCCCTTCCAGCTCCTAGGGCGGGGGTCCAGGATCCCACTCTGTCGCTAACCGAGTGGAAGTGGCCTGCACCTTCTCCCTGGAGATGATGCCAGGCCGCTGTGCAGGCATCTGGGCCGAGCAGAGGCTTTGGTCAGGTGGGTGGGGTTGCTGGATCGTAGACCCCTCTGCCCTGTGCCTGCCACCATGTCCTTGTTGCCCAGTCTCAGATGCACAGGATGTGGGCGCACAGCCACGATGCTGCCCTCACGGATTCATTCGCTTTTATGTATGTGAATTAACCCCAGTGGTAGCATCTGGATGCACATGTTGTCTCCTGGCCTTTTTGGTTTTTCCGTAACTGACCACTGTCTCTCAGGACAGCCTCATTCTTGATGGCAGCACAAATTCCCACCATATGGATGAACTGTCACTTACGTGACCAGTTTCCCTATGGATGGACATTTATGTTGCTTTTAGTTTCCAAGAGTGCGCATTCATCATCAGGGTGACTCTTTAGCAATGGTTCTCAACACGTGAGCTTTGAAATTTCCCTGAAAGTGCCCTCAAGTTACCCTCCGCCTCCTTGAGTGCACTCCACTCAGTGTTGCTGTGGCACAAAGCATGACGCCCACAGACCCCTGCTGGTGCGGGGTGCTCCAGCTAGCAGGGACTGCCGTGCAGGCGGCGTTTCCCTCCACAAGGCTGTGGGCAAACAGGGCCTGCCTGGCATCACGCCAGGTTTGCTTCGGCGGCAGGTGTGCCTTGTGCTCCTTCCTTAGCCAGTTTTACCCCGGGCACCGCCAGTGAGAGCACCGCGATGTGGCGCCTCTGTCTCCACCGGACGGCACCACTGTCGCTCGGCACTGGGGCTCAGGCTCAGCATGCGCTCTGCGCTCCTGTTTTACGTGGAACACTTTGGAGGGCGCTCTCCCGCCAGCAATGCAGCTTTGCCTGTGCTTGTCTCATGGACGCAGGGGGCGGAGGAGGGTGGCTTAGCCAGGGTTCCCAGCAAACGCCACTCTGAGGACTGAGACCCTCATGCCAACAAGCATTCACATCCAAGGGCCAGGTCCCATTCCCAGGCACCAAGACCGCTTGGTGGCGGCTGTAGGTGGAGGATGTTTGGCTGCAGCCGCCCTCTCCCTGGGGCCAGCCATGCAGCCTGGGGCACCGGGGCACCGGCACACTCTCTAACTATCACTGTCTGGACGGTGGCAGCTCCCAGGGCCGGCGGCACCATGTTGTCCATGACGTACAGTGAGAGCCTGCGGAGCGTGAGCAGCAGGTGCCACTCTGACTGGGCCCTGCACCCCGTCCGCCAGACGGACACACTGGAGCTGCAGCGGCTGCGGGAGGTGCGGGCGGCCGCCCATGCCAGGAACATGGAGCGCTTCCTCCGCATGCACGGCCTCTCCCTGGACGGCTGCACCGCCCGGCGCACGGGCATGAAGTATCGGTAAGGGCTGGGCAGGGGGTGGGGCGGGAAGTCGGGTTTCAACCGCGTAGAAATGTACAAAAGAAGAACGCGAAAGTTGCTATCGCCCTATCCTATCCAAAAATAAGCACCATTAAGCATTTGGTGTATTCTTCGTGGAAAAAGAATGTGGTTTCTGGAAGAAACTTTGCGGAAGAGGTCAGTGCCCTCTTTCATTTGTCTCCTGCAGCTTCGTTGAGACCAATTAGTTAGTCAGGGTTGACTAAACATGAAATCGTGAAGAAACCTTAATTCCACATCTCTAACAACAAATCCATGTGGCAGCAGGAACAGAACCTGGGTCGCATTCTGGGGACAAAGAAGCGCTCCCTCCTTTGTGTCCTTACATTGGGCTCTCCTCATGAGAAGTGGCTCTTAGTAAGTGGCCTCCGAATTGGTTGCATCAAACTGTAACTATGATAGCAAAGGCTCTGAATTAAATGTCCCCTGTGTCCTCTGAATGATGGGCTTGTAGGTCTCAATTGTCTGGGAACCTCGAAAGGACAGTCATTCCGTTTGGCTCACTTGTCTCTGGATTCAGCACCTGGGACAGCGCCCCACGCACTCACTTTCTCCTTGGAAAGCTTGAGAAAGTGATCACAGAGCCGGAGAGCTGGCTGGGGTTTTCATTTGTAAATCCCTATAGATGGAAAATTTGCAACACTATTTCCTGTGCCTCCTCGGGACAAGCCCTTGTCAGAGCCACTCAGCCAGAGCGGACCCTCCCTACCCCATCCTTGTAAGGTTGCCAAATGTAGCAAGTGAAAATACGAGGTGCCCTGTTATGTTTGAATTTTAGGTAAAGAACAAATAATCTTTTTCTGTACATACGTCTCATGCAATATTTGGGACATAGTTATACTAAAAAGTTGCTCTTTATGTGAAGTTCACACCTAACTGGGTGTCCCATATTCCATCTGGCAATCCTAGATCCTTGGCTTCCATCGGAGACAGGTGCCAGGGGTCATCTGGCTGATCTCTGGAGAGTAGGATGGAGGCCAGGTCTGCTCCTTTAACATTTCTCCGGTGGACGGTGTGTCTGGTCCTTCAGCCCATTGAACACGTGGCTGTGTTTCAGGGAACGAGACACTTCTGCCGGGAGTCCATTAGATGGCAGAGTTTTTAAGGCTTTGTGCTCTGGCTCCAGCTGGAAGGACAAAGGATCAGCCAGTTTGGCCATAGCTGAGCTCCTGATTCTGAAGGAAATGTCTCAACAGGGAGACTCTGTGCCTTTAGGGGTAGTCGTTGGTACCTTTCCTGCACTCAGCAAATGTTCGCTGAGAGCCGCCTTGGCACAGGCACGGGGCGGGGTCCTGGAGATGCTGCAGACCAGCTCCCCAAGGCCCCACCCTCACGGCGGCTGCGTCTCGGTGGGGGGGCAGAGAAAAAGCAAACACACAGGACAACACGCTCCAGGCAGTGAAGCAGGGCGAGAAAGAGAGCAGGGTGGCAGGGACGCCGAGACGGAACCGTCTGAGAGGGGGACCATCTGAAGACGTGGGGAAGAACCTTCCGGGCCAAGAGGAGGGGGCACATTGGAGATGAGAATGAGGGGTGAGGATGGTGGACAGCCCCAGGGAGGAGGCAGGGAGGGGCCACACCTTGTCCTCCAAACTCTGGGAAGACCCCAGCTCCCCAGGTGTGGGTAAGATTTATGATTAGAGGATTAAATCGCGTCCCCCAAAATCCATGTCCACTGTGAACCTTGGAATGTGCCCTTATGTGGAAATGGGTCTTTGCAGATGTAATTAGTTACAGTAAGATGAGGTCATACTGGATTAGGGTGGACCCTAAATCCAATGGCTGGTGCTCTTATAAGAAGGCCATGTTGGCCAGCGGTGGCTCGCACCTATGATTCCAGCACTTTGGGAGGCTGAGGAGGGAGGATTGCTTCGAGACCAGCCTGGGCAACATTGTGAGACCCCGTCTCTACCAAAAAAAAAAAATTAGCCAAGCATGGTGGCGTGTGGCTGTAGTCCCAGCTACTCAGGAGGCTGAGGCAGGAGAATAGCTTGAGCCCAGGAGTTTGAGGTTATGGTGAGCTATGATCTCACCACAGCACTCCAGCCTGGGTGACAGAGTGAGACCGTCTCTAAAAAAAAAAAAACAAAACAAAGCCACGTGGTGATGGCAGCAGAGTGGGGCAATGCACCTGAGCCCAAGATCACCGAGGGTTTCAGGAGCTGCCAGAGCCGGAATAGTCAGGAAAGGACTTTTCAGGAGTCTTTGGGGGGAGCACGGTCCTGCCACCCAGTTTGGGGCTCTCTGTTATGACAGCCCCAGGAAACTGACGCAGGGTGGGGAGAACACACCTTTATTTGCCTGATGCCCCAAGGAAAATGTCCCTGCCGCATCTGAGGCATCGCAGGACTAACTTCGGGGCCAAAACACCTGGGAAAACTCACTTCCCAAGGAGCAGAGGAGACGAGGAAACAACCTGGGCCTTTGGCGGTTGATGGGCAGAGGTCCTTGGCCCGCGTGGCGTGCGTTTCATCCTGCTGCACCCGGGCGGGGGGAGGGGGCTCCGTGACTCACGCCGCCTGTAATTAAAGATCCCAGATAAATACCACTCTGTGGTTACCTCTTCTCCATTGGCGACTAGGGTGGGACTCAGTCAAACTTGGTCTTAAATATTAATGTGAAAGAGATAACGCTGCGCGATGCGGGCGGAGCCGGCTGAGCCCCGGCCTGGATGTGTCATCAGCTGCGGGCTCAGTGCAGTGGGGCTGGGGGGCGGGAGCTTTCTTGTTAACTTCCTCTTTTTTTTTTTTTTAACTATCCTCAACCCTTGCTGTTAAAAATAAATAAATAAATGTTTAAACGCACACAGTGGCTGTGTATGGAGCAGGTGAGGGAGACCGTCCAGCTCCCACTGCCATCCCCATCCAGCTGTCACCATGGGAGGGTCCAGAGGTGTGGCCTGGGCCCGTGCCATGCCAGCCAGACACCAGCCCTCGCCTCATTCGTGTTCCTCCCCCTGGTGCCGGAAATGAACCCAAACTCCCCACGAGGCCCACCATGGGCCTCGCCTGCCTCTCCGAGGCCAGACCTTCTCCTCCTGCTCCCATGACAGAAAATTTGCAAAATATGGAAAAGTGCAAAGAAGACAGTAATATCACCGCCCCCTTCCGGAGGGGCGTTCCAGAACGAAGAGCCGCGTGCCGGGGCTGGTGGTTTTGGCTGGAAATGCCCCTCCACACCTCCCGGTAACTGTCCCCTCCACACCTCCCGGTAACTGTCCCCTCCACACCTCCCGGTAACTGTGCCCTGCACACCTCCCGGTAACTGTCCCCTCCACACCTCCCGGTAACTGTCCCCTCCACACCTCCCGGTAACTGTGCCCTCCACACCTCCCAGTAACTGTGCCCTGCATGTGGACGTCTCAGGCTTCCCTTGTCTGTGACAATGCAATTGAGGAGACACGGTCCAGGATTCTGGTTAATGCAGAGCTGACGTTCAGGCCGGGTAATTCTCTGCTGTGGGGCAGCCTCCCCGGCCTCCACCTGTAGCCAGTAGCACCCCCACCCAGTTGTGACAACAAAAATGTCTCCATACATTGCCCAGCGTTCTTTGGGGAACAAAACCACGCCTGGGTGATGCCCGCTGATACTGAGTTATCATACATGCCACCAATTTTTTTAGATTATAATGCAATATAATATGCATAATGCAAAAATTACATTGAATTCTTTTTTAAAATCACCTCCCCCCATGCCCACCCAATTCCAAAAAGGACTGTAGGCAACTTCCTTAAATTAATCTGCTACAGTGAAATTTTTAAAATAAATAATAGCAGATAAGGCACAATGGAAGGTAAGAGTAGCTTAGTGAAATAAACAGGTGGTAAAAATAACATACCAAATCCCCCCAGCAGGACACTTGGCACAGTGGCTGGAGAGGCCTGCATGTTCTGTCGTTTCCAGCCAAGAGGGAAACTTGCTAGTTGCTTAGGAGAAGTCCAGTGTCCCTAAAATTTATACCCGGGGTTCTCAAAAAAGAACCACAGTGTGAACTGGTAAACGCAAATGCTGTTTTCCCAGTAAGTGGTCACTCATCCAGCAGCTATTTGCATCCCATAGTATAATCAGGAACATAAGCTAGTCTCTCCCTGGCCCATTGATCCAACAGTTATTGAAGGCTGCTGGGCACAAGACATTGTGCCGGACGGTGGAGACACCAGGATGACCACCAGCGAACGGCTCCCAGCCCCCCGGTATCCCTGGGAAAATGTGGTCAGTGGCACCCGGAGAAGGGAGGAGGGGTTCACTGTGTTTGGGGACTGGCTTCACACATGTGCTGTCCGAGCTGATGTCAAAGGTGAATAGGAGGTCAAAGACAGAAACAGGAAGGGCACTCCCACAGGGAAGAGCAGAAACAAAGACCCAGAGGCTTTTAAGCAGGTGACTTTCTTCTTTTAGTAACAGCTTTATTGAGCTATAACTCACATGCCATACAACTTACTTGTTTAAAGTATACAATTCAGTAGTTTTAGTGTATTCACAGAGTTGTGCAAAAATTGCCACAATGCTAGAACATTTTCATCACCCCCCAAAAGAAACCCCGTACCCTCGACCTATCGCTCCCAACCCCTGGCAACCACTGCTCTACTTTCTGCCTCTCTGAATTTGCCTATTCTGGGTATTTGATATAAATGCTATCATATGACACAATCTCTCGTGAGTGGCTTTTTCACTTAGCATTATGTTTTCAAGATGCATCCATGCTACAGCATGTTATCAATACTTCCTTTTTATGGCTGAATACTATTTCATTTTATGGATATACCACATTTGTTTATCCATGTGTCAGTTGATGGGTATTTGGTTCTTTCCACTTTTTGGCTATTGTGCATAATGCTGTTATGGACTTTCATGTTCGGGTCTTTATGTGGCATACGTTTTCAGTTCTTTGGGTACATACCTAGCAAGGGGCTTGCTGGGTCATGTGGTGAAGCGGATGACATGTTACACTGTGGTGACTAAGAGTCTTGTGAATCTCACTTCACTCGGTGCTGCCTAAAGCACACCATCTGGCTAAGAGCAGCTCCTGGGGAGCAGTAAGACGCCAGCCCTCCTGGGACCCGAGGGTTGCCGGAGCACAGAGGGGGTGTGTGAGGACGAAGGGAGGATGTGTGCATCTCACCAGGCCAGCATGCCTAGCATCACTCGAAGCTCTTGGTAAAAACACACCCTCCCGGGCCTGGACCCAGAGCTGCCGACCACGTAGGTCCGGGAGGGGCTGGGGCTCTGCATTTGCCACATGCCCCGCCGGTGTCCTGATCAGAGACTGAGCAACGCTGCTCTGGACTGGACGGTGAGCGCCGTGAGAGCAGGCGCACGGTGGGTGCTCCATGCTCTTTGAACAAATAAATGCGATCCCTTTATTATCAGGGCAGGGGGTGATATTTAAAGATTCTGTGGAATAGTCTGAGCAAATTCCATTTTGGCTGCAGCTCTGCATATTTAGGGGAGGTTGGGATGCTGTGTTCACGCCGTATAAACAGCCCACGAGTAGAGAGAACCGTGCAGCGTGAAAACTTCCCTGAGCCCCGGGAAGGGGCCAAAGGCAGAATCTTTGCCGTCTGTGGGCTTCCTTGGCAGGCCCGTGAGCTCCCAAAGGCCAGAGCCTGTCGTCCTTGAGTCCCGGGGTCCAGCCTCAAGGAGGGACTCAGCTGGCACATGAGGTCAGCACTGCAGCTGCCCACCCAAGGGGCTTGGGAAGGGCTCCAGCCTGCCGGGAGCACAGGGACCCAGGCCAGCCCGCCCTGCGGCTTAAGTGAACAGCTGCAGGAGGAGGGCAGAGCTGGGCCCACAGGTGGTGCTAAGAGGCCCTCGCTGGCCCCTGTAGGTGGCACCCATTATCTGTCAGGGTGCCCTTGGCAAAGGCACCAGCTCTGCCCTCCCGGACCTCTGTCCCCAGGTCCAGGTTCCACCCTCAGGGACTGCCTTCTGTCCCCCAAGTCAGGTCCAGGCTCGTGGGGAGTGCAAGGGCCACGTTGACCCACGGGGGAAGGTATTCGGGGGGTGGGGGGCATCTCACACTTGGGCCTACTGCTGACTCCCATGTGGGAAAGTCATTCGTTAATGTTGCAAGATCATAGAATATGTATCATTTCAAGCTGTGCACAGTGGCTCATGCCTGTAATCCTGGCACTTTGGGAGGCTGAGGTCAGAGGATTGCTTGAGGCCAGGAGTTCAAGACCAGCCTGGGCAACATAGTGAGACCCTGGACTCTAAAAAAAATGAACAAAACCTAGCCAGATGCAGTGGTGCACACCTGTCTTCCCAGCTACTCAGGAGACTGAGGCCAGAGGATCGCATGTGTCCAGGAGTTCGAGGCCACAATGAGCTGTGATCGTACCACTGCACACCAGCCTGGGTGACAGAGTGAGCCCCTATCTCAAAAAAAAAAAAAAAAAAAGATAAAGAATATATACCACTTGTGAGTACATACTGAGGTACCCCAGGGACAAGACCCAGGTCTGAGCACTTGGCACCCGCTGTCTGGCCTCCACCTCAATCCACTGGTGGAGCCTTTTCATGGTCTGCGTTTTGCACGTGGGAGTAGTGAGGCCCAGAGAGGCTGCCCAGCCATGAGCAGGGAGACTGGACAGGAACAAGGTTTATTCTTAACTTTTACCTTCTGTGTCAAAAGGCAGGGCCACGGTCGCATGCAGTGTGAACATGTCGGGTGGGTGTTTTCCTGGGTCCCATCGGGAGCAGAGAGAGGACAGCCAGCAGGCGTGAAGGTCCCTGCAGGGCTGTGCTGGGCAGGATGGAGCAGCTCCTTGGGTCATGCCTTCATTTTGTCAGTGGAGGCCCCGAGGCCCAGAGAGGGCAGGACTCCCACCTAACATCACACAGCGGATGAGCAGCAGAGTGGCAGCTAGACCCCCATCGCCTGCTCCCCACACCCTATTCCTCCTTCTCGGCTCCCCCTGGCAGGACAAGAGGGGACCTGGGAGGCAGCTTTGGCCAGGGCCCACCCTGCAGGGTGTGAGGAGGATGCTTGGGGTCAGGGGGCAAAGCCAGCCCCCCGAGACGCTGAGGAGGACGAGGTACAGTGGGGGAGGGGCTTCATTCATTCAGCCGTTCACTCATCCTTGCAGAACATTTATTGAGTATCTGCCGTAAGCTAAGTACTGTTCAGAGGTTTCTTTCCCTGGGCCATCTGTGCCATTCTCATCCAGACAGAGTGGTCTGCTCTGCACATTTCTGGTGATCTGGCTTCTCCTTGTGCCGAGCTCCGGAGGACACCCCACTCTCCTGGGCAAGAACCAGTAGCAGCTGCAGCCGGGCACTCGCTCCAGGGGGCTCTGGCGGGAGCCAGCACTGCCTTGCTGGGAGCCGCTGCCACAAGCTCTGCCATCCGGCCTGCGGCGTCCACCCCGGCTGCAGTGCCTGCCCCGGCCTCTGGCAGGTCCTGGCCCAGCGGCTGTCAGCCTGTAGCAGCCAGTGAGGCCTCGGGGGACAGCCAGGGCGGGAGTCTGGTGCATCCTTCTTCATTAATAATGAATGGCCGGACGCTGCCTGTGCCTCGCCCTGGTCGCCTAATTGACTTGGTGGGAGCCGCAGCAGCCCACGGCGTGCAGACCGGGAGCGGCTGCAAAAGCAGCTGCTCCCCAGACCCCCTGAGCAGCTGCCCCAGGAGAGCCACAGCAGCCCTGCTCAGCCCCCAGGCCACTGCCAGGGCTCAGCAAGCAAGGACGAGGACGCCCCGGAGGGAGCCCTCCCTTCTCCCAGCAAAGGAAGCGATCGCACTCATCGGGAGTAACTCACCACCCAGCCCTGCCGAGCACTTGTGGAGACTGCTGGGCTGGGGACCTGGGCAGCCAGAGCTGGACCAGGGTGCGGACAGAGGAAGGACCTGCAGAGACGAGAGAGATGTGAGAGGGGAGAGAAATGCACCCCTTTCCCCCCAACTTTCGACTCCTCTTCAAGAAGGTCTTTTCTGGCACAGTCCTGGACATCTGATTCCTTTCCCTCGGAGGTCGCACGAGCTTTTCCTCGTCACTGCCTTTGGAAATCCTCACTCCGGAAGGAACGCCTCGCAGCTTCCTCGCCTTCTGGGATAAAGTCTTGTCCCAGAGGGAAAAGCGTTTCTAGGGGACAGGTGACTCTGAGCCCAGGAGGCGGGGGCCTCAGCCGGGGCCGAGCGCGGGCCAGCATGCAGGTGTCCTTCGTGTGCTCGGAGCACAGCCTCAAGGCCCGGGGCCCTGAGGAGCGGCTGGGCCGGCCGGCGGCCAGCAGCCCCAGCCTGGGCTCCCGTGGCCGCTTTCGCGCCGTGGCCATGGTGGCCCGGAGCCTGGGACAGCTGTCGGTGCAGAGCCTCCCGTGCAGCGGGGACGCCAGTGTGAAGCAGCGCGGGATGAAATATAGGTACGAGGGGTGGATGGCGTTGCAGGGCGGGGGCTGCCCTCCTCTCCTGCCCACCTTCGAGAGCCCAGACAATCCGCGAATCCCCGTCTGTCAGACTTGGCGGTCCGTGCCGAGAGGCCTGGAGGGGCTGTAGCCTTGATGAGAGAGAAAGCTGGGGGGAGGCCCTGCCCCACACTCGTCCTTTGCACCCTCCCCACCTGCAGTCGCAGCACCTGGAGCCAGGTGGGGGACTGAGCCCAAACGGAGGCTTTGTTTTTGGAGAGGTTTAAGCTACACACTTCAGTTACTAGGATGGACCCTCGGCGCTCTTCTTGTTGGCACCAATACCAGCTAGAAACCCAGGCCACTCTCCTCAAATACAACTAGAACTGTCTGTGGCTAGTTGGACCCCATGTAGAAACCATGTCACCTGAGCCGCTGCCTCCTGGAGATGAGTCTGGAATGGACCCGGGGGTCCTGCTTCTGTGCTCAAATCCCTTCCTTCCTGGGGAAGTTTAATATTCTTTAATGACTCTCTGGGGTAAAAACTTTTGGTCCCATCCACTAAGCTCAGTGAGGACACTGCAGAATGAAATGCTCTGCTCTAGAAGTTCTGGGGGTTTACATCTTTTGTTAAGTAGGCGCCAAAAGCTAGGAGTAAACAGAATATATACATATATATGTATAAAACCTGTCCGGCAAGTATCCAGCCGGGCAACTGTTCTCGTTGTATTGACAATGGCTGGATACTTTCCGGACAGCCCTCATGGTTTTTTTGTTTTGTTTTTTTTTTGGTTTGGATACCTGTTACCTGCTGCAACTTTTAAGTCAATCCTAGGATCATCCAAGGAGTTAATAACAGTGAGACTATTTCTAAACATATAAAGCACTATGTACAGGGAAACTGTGGCCATTAACATGGTTTCCCTCCTAAGACCCACTGAGGAGTAGCTCTCAAAGAGCACGAGCACTCACGGTGACCGTATGTGTGCCTGTGTGTGCTTGTGTGTGTGCATGTACGCACGTACATGCACACACGTGCACGCCGGAGGCAGGGAGGGTGAGCCAGCCGGTGAAGGGCAGTGTTCGTTGGGTGGGTGGGTTTGCAGTCTGAGAACCGGGATTCAAATCCCAGCCCCAGCACTTCCCGACTGCAGGCCCCCACCTGTCTGAGGGAGGAGCACACAGAGCCGTACACCTGGAAAGGCCTGGGGAGCTTTCCTTGGTGCTGTTGGGGGAGGGAGGCAGGTTTGTATCTCTGTAGGATGATGCGTGGTTTCTTAGTGGCTGAAACGGAACTCGGAGCCCAAAGCGTGACCCATCAGGCCTCCGTGCAGAGCACCTGTCCCATCCTGCCTCATGGGGGGCCTGTCACAAGTTGCTCCACTGCGACTGTCCCAGGGCCACAGCTGGGTGCAGGGTGGGGGCTGCAGGGACTGAGGGTGGGACCTGATCCTACCTCGCCCCAACTCTGATCACCTCCCTAGAAAGCTGGCCCTCCCCAGCGGCATGGTCCAGGCACAGCTGCCAGCGACCTGACACGGCCTGCAGGTGCCTCGCTCTTGCCAGAGGCCGGGAAGGTGCTCAGCGCAGGGTGGGGGAGGCCAAGCCTGATAGGCAAGCGGAGAGCCAGCCTTTAGTCCCAAGGGTCTGCCCCCAGGGCCTGGGCTTCTCACTCCCAAATTATACCCCAACATCATCCCAAAACAGCACTGCTGGGACCCTGCCACTACCAGCTCCAGGTGGAAGATAAAGACATGGAAGCCCAGGCCGGTCCTTAGGGAGCCTGGAGTCTGGGAGCGGACGGGCAGCTGCACTGGGCGGCACATTATAGCAGACGGGCAGCAAGACGCTACCAGGAAGCATCTGTCTCCCTCACTCCGCAGACCAGCTAACGAAGGGGATGGTGCTTCCTTTCACCCGATCAAATTTTGCCCCCAGCCCAGGGGGCTGAAATGAAAGGCCCTGAACTCCTCTTTTTAGGAGGGTCCGTAATTGCCTGGAGCCTCCCAGCTCTGGCTTCACAAAGTCTGAAGTGCTGTGTTTAGGGGTGTGACATGTTCAGGGGCCGCGTGATGGGCATTAGCGCTTTCTTCTGGCAAAGGTTATGTCCGTGTCCTCATTAGCCATTTTTCCAGACCATGAGAGAGACATGAGGCCAATTAATGAAGCCAGCAGTATTTGGGTTTAGAGATTTGGACCAACGATTTTATCATTATGTCAAGTTTTAATTAGGGGGAAGACATCTGTAGGAAATGATTTTGTGTCTGGAAAGTCTTGAGTGGCCACGTGTCAGCAGCCCCCGCCAGACCAGCTGAAACGTGCAGCGTGTCCCACCCCGCTCAGCAGCCGTCTTTGCAGAGCTTTCTGCCTGGAGGTGCCCTGTCCCTTCTCGTTCCTTCTCCCGAGGCCTGGCAGTGGATGGCAGATCCAATACCGTCACTTTAACAGGGAGACAAGTCGAGCAGGGTAATTGCAGCATCACGTGTGTCCTAGTTTTGTCAAATCGTTCCTGTGGCTTGTGGGTGGGAAGGCGGCTGGAGAGCCAGACATCCTGGGTCCCCGCCCCGGCACAGGACGGAACTCGGAGCCTGTCGGGGAAAGCGGGGCCGTTTCATGCCGATCAAACCTGGAACAGATAAGGATCAGGGAGTAGGAGCCACTTTGGCCAACCCTCGGCAAACTGGCGGGAAAAGGTGTCTTTGCTCTTTAACCCCGGACGTGGGTGTGCGTGTGCGCAGCCTCTGGTTGGGTGTCCTCACCTGTCTGCTGCCAAACCGCTCCATCCCGCAACAGGCAGCACGTTGCGGCATTTAGTTCTGCGCTGACAAAAGGGACATTTTCAGGATAAGCCTAAAACCTGGCCTTCGACAGAGCCTGGTCAGGACGTTGCCCCCATGGCCCTCGTGGAAGTGGTTTGCAGAGGTGGGGGCCCCGCCTCCCTTCTGGGCACCCAGATTTATCTAGACCGGGCACCCAGTGGGGTCTGGGGTCTGCAAATGCCCAGACATTACAAAGTCCCGAGGGTATTCATGACATCTCTGCATATTTCCAGGGAAGGGGCCTTGGTCAGTTCTCCAAGAGATTGATGACCCAGCGCCGCTGGGAGCCACTGATCAGAACCTTCGGGCCTTTTGCTGCATGACTGGACCCTCCTAAGCAACTTTGTAATTTCTCACCAGTTTCTTCCTAGCTCGCCTGGGAAATACCGGAACGACTGAGCAGACCTGGCTTATGCAGCATCTATAAGTAACACAGGTGGCTCTTTCTTCCCAGCAGCCATAGGCACACGTCACTCTGGGTGGCAGCACGTGAGCAATGCTGAGGGTACCGTTAGATTATTTCACTGATTTATAAGGGGAGGAAGAAAAACAAAAGGAAACTTCCATTCCCTTTTGACATGGTAGTAGTTAAAGCCTGCTCAGTTTGTCCACTGTTGTTTCTGTATAAGGAAGCGTCCACCCTGCCGCGTCCTGTGCTGTGTCTCCCTTGGCTGCCCTGCCCCTTTAACAAGACACGTGTGAGTCAATGTCCTGTAACCTGTGCCCTGGGAATAGGCATTGTTTCATTTAATCCTCATGGCAGCCTGGTGAGAAAGGCAGCATTGCGAGCCCATTCTGCAGATGAGAATGTGGAGGTGTCAGGCAGTTTCACAAAATGCCAGGGTCATCTGTCCAGGAATGTTGGACCAGGATTTGAGCTCTGGCTTCAGAGCCTCTGCCCACAGCCATGGCCTGAGCCTCCCCTTCCCGAAAGAGGCACCAGCTGCTTGTGTGTTCCCCCTTAGGGGATCCCAGCCGCCCCGCAGGAGCAGGAGGCCGGTGGCTGGACCGGTTTTAATGGGAAATTTTAAAATAAACCTAGGTCATTTAAAACTACCTTCAATTTGGTGACACATTCAACTGTTTCAAACTGCTTACAAGTACTGTATTCACTTGTGATGTAGGTGAGGGCCAGGAGTCTGGCAACCAGGGAAACTGAGGCTATGGAGGGTCAGAGTCAGGCTCCAGCCCCACGACGCCCTCCCAGGGGCCAGGCTCAGACAGGAAAGGGAGTAAACTGAGGACGTGGTGTCGGCTGCGGTTAGGAGTGTGGCAGCCCTGGGAAATGCCAGGGCCCTTGGGTGAAGAGCTGGGCTTCTCCCTGTGGCATCTCTCGTGGCTTTCTGACTCCCGTAGGATCCCGCAAGGGACGTGCAGTCCGACCCCAGGTGGGTCAGGGCCTGGCTGTGGCTGTGAGACCCACCCAGCCACTTGTCAACTGCACCATGTGGGCAGTTGACACCATCTGGCCCAGGGTCCCCCTAAACAGGATGGGGTGGGTGCCACCTCCGTGAGGCATGTGAGCCGGGAACCAACTACCTGGGTGGGATCCCAGCTCCTCCATAACGTGGGAATCACAGTATCGCGACACACACAGTGCCTGTGCACAGAGGTGCGGGGAGGGTCTGGTGGCGAGATGCCTGCGACTGCCGGGCCTGCTGCTGCCCCCGGCAGGTGGCCAGGCCAGTCCTTGACCACCTCCCAAGGATGCTGATGACACAGCCTGAGGCCCCTTCCTGTGGACTCTGGGGAGCCATCGTGGGGCAGACGCCTCAGTGGCCCTGGGACGGGGCCCCGGGCAGCCTGTTATGAGTGTGTCTGCCAGGCTCGGGGGCCCCGCGCCGGAGGGGCGGATCCACAGGCCGTGTGGTCCAGGCGGAGTGGGAATGTCCTCCCCCTGCCCTCAGACAGAGGGAGTGGACAGACAGAACCAGAGGGGAGAGGAGACTGCTCAGCGCGGGGACATCCCGTGGATGGTGCCGCAGGGCTGAAATCAGCCACGTTTCGGCCCGTGAAACAAGACAGTGTCCCATGCGTTCTTATCTGTCCTTGTTGGTCACCAGCAGGGCCCCTGCCAGCAGCGTGGCCATGCCCTGGGTGGGTTGGGGGACAGTCGGCACTTCCCCCCAGGGGCCAGGGAGCAGCAGCCTCTCTCCAAAGGTCCCGGTGCCTTTTGGAGCCTCAGGACCCATATGGACCGGGCGGGAGCGGGAGGGGGCTGGCTGGTGGGGCCTGCCCCGGGGCCAGAACTCACGCCCATTTGTTTTTCAGGAACCTGGGCAAGTCTGGCCTGCGGGTCTCCTGCCTGGGGCTCGGTGAGTGTGGGGTGCCCTCGGGGCGGCACCGGCAGAGGAAGCAGGGCTGCAGGAGGGCCCCCCCCCAGGGAGGTGGGTGGCCTGACTCTCAGCACCCCCCAGGGGGTAGCCGCACCCAGAGCCTGGGACTCGGGGTCTCAGTTGCCAGGGCAACAAAGAGGCAGAGGAGAGGGGCCTGGCGGGGAGAGGGGACAGGGGTACAGCTTGGCAGAGCAGGCGAGGGGAACAGTGGGGCCCTTTGCACACAAGCCCCTGCCCTGACCTGCAAAATTGGAGGTGCTTCCGGCCCGGGTGTGCCAGGAAGACCCAGCCAAGGCTGGGCTCAGTTTCACGAGAGTCGCTCACGCAGGGCCAGCAGGTTCTGTGCTCTCTCCTCTCTGTCCACATGCGAGCTCTCCTCCCAGAACACGCTGTTCTCCACCTCCGTGCCGCACACAATGTGCCACCCTGCCTGCGCCCGCACCCGCCTGTCCTCATACCCGCAGGAGCACGAGGCCATGGCCGTCAGACCTTGGTGTTTTCTGGGAGCCGTCCCCGTGCTGTCCCCTGCAGCATGTCCCTGCAATAAGAACCTCATCAGCGCAAGTCACGACGAGCCTCCAGGGCCTGCAGCCGGCTGCCTGCTCTGGAGCTTTTTGTCCCCTCACTCTGATGGCCCCAAGAGAGCAAGTCTTGCCCTGAAGGCCAAGTGTCCACACACACCGAGGACACGCTCACCGCAGAGCAGCGCGCTGCCCCCTGGGCCCTGCAGCCCGAGGTCTGGCACCCCACTGGGGGAATCTGGACCCCTGGCAGGTTCTCTGACTTGAGCCTGTGTGTCTCCTTCTAGGAACCTGGGTGACCTTTGGAGGCCAGATCACCGATGAGGTAAGACAAGGCTCCCGCGACACCCCAGGTCCCCGGGAGGGCTCCCCCGGGCACATGGCTAAGTCTGCTGCCTAAAAGTGAGCGTGTGCTCCTGGGAGCCAGCGTGGCAGCCCCCTTCTTCTGTGTTGTGAGGGGCCCTGCCCCTGTGGGACACCAGAAAGCTGAGCGGCAGTGGCCAAAGAAGATTCCAAATTCGGTGCCCCCTCCTAGGAGCTGGGTGCCTTGGGGCCTCAGCAAGTCCCTAAAGCTCCCTGGAGCTCAGATTACTCCCACGGGTGACACCGACCCCACTGCTGAGCAGACTACACAGCACACATTCTCAAAACTGTAAAGCCAGATGCAGACTTCAGCTGCCCTGCGGAGTCTACCCACGTGAGTTCGCAGCCTCGGCACATGCCTGTTGGGGTCATTCAGAAGCAGCTTCGGCAGTTTTCCTGCAAGCTGGGGAATCTGAGCAGATTCACATTTCACCGAGCTCCTAACTACATTTCCAGCAACTGTCATGAGTCATGTCCATCGCAGTCGAATGTGTCTGCCAGGGCTTCTGTCAGTCGGGGTGCAGGGGTGAACGCCAAGGAGACGCCCCTGGGTCTCGGAAGGGGTGGGATGGCATGTTCCCGGCCTGGTGTGCCCTCTGGACAGCCAGGCCGTGTCTTGGAAATGAGAGCAGTGGCGTTTGCTCAGAGAGCTCTGGGCATCTGCACAAGAAGCAGTTTCCACGTTCACCCTACTTACTGTGCGAAAGGTCGCATTTAAAAATTAATAAGTGAGTTGACTCGAGACCTCATTAGCTGTGATTGCTTGGTTTGTTTTCCAAGGAAAAGCTTTGCTTCTATCAAAATGTAAATGCATGCAGTTTGTGTTTGGGTCATTTTTATTTTTGAGACAGTAGCTAGTCATAGAACCCTCTGCCCTTGCCTTGGGGTTGCTGGGTGCGGGCTATCTCAAGTAAAGTCAGGAGTTTTTAAGGTGAAGGGAATGGCCTTCCCTAAGCCCACCACACTGGTTCAGTGGGACCCGTAGGGCCCACGTGGTTCTCTCCAAGGCTGCCCGACTCAGCCTTGTTTTCCTGTCAGTGTGGTCACTAAAGCAGCGGGGGAAGAATTCCGTAGAGGAGTGTGACTTCATTTCCAAATAGCATCAGCCACATGGCATGTGATGTCCTTATGGGAAAGACACAGAGACGGGCAGAAACATCCAACTAGGTGACTCCGTCACCAACAGCTCAGTCACACCCTAAGATCCAGTGGCAGCCCCAGCTGGCCCCGGCTCTCAGCATCTCCGTGAGGAACATAGCGACATGCATGAGGATGCTGGAGGTCATTTCTAGATGACACCAAGCCGGAAGGACACAGGACACAACAGACGAAGAGTCAGGGTTCTGGAAGGTGGTGGCAGGTGAAAAATGGCTGAGCAAAGGGGCAGGAATTTTTGCATTAAATCCTACAGTTAGTGTCAAAAACAAATCAGTACGTCAGGTGTGACGGGCCCACGGGCTACAGCCCGGATGAAGAACACCGAGGGTTTCATTCCTTAGTTGGCTGCCTGCTCCATCTGAGCCAGCCAGGGAGCAAGAGCCAGCCTGGGCTGCTTTTATTTTTTGTTTTTAAATTTTTTATTAAATATGTGAAACAGAAAATTTACCGTTTTAACCGTTTTTAAGTGTGCAGGTTGGTGGCATTAAGTACATGCACCTTGCTCTACAGCCACCACTGTCTGTTTCCAAAATTTGTCACGACCCCAAACAGAAGCGCTACACCTTTAAGCAGTAACTCCCCAGCCCTTCTGATCTACTTCCTGTCTGTGAATTCCGCAGCCTGTTTTTGCAAGGAAAGTTTTATTGGCACACGGCCGCGCCCATCCATTTGCTCGTTGCCTGTGGCTGCTTCCAGCCGGCGAGGGCAGAGCTGAGTGACGGCAGCAGAGACCGCGGCCCACAAAGCCTAAGTATTTGCTACAGGCCCTTTACAGGAAAAGGCTGGCTGTCCCCGTTCTGTAGGGTCATGGCAACTGTCTGCCGGTATCTGCAGGGCTGTTGTGCAGACAGAAGCTCAGCCTTGTTCTGTGCTACACCAGGGACAAAATACAAGCCTGCCCAGGAGTGGGACGAATTTCCCGGTGGGGCGGGAGTGGCACCCAGTCTCACGTGGCACCGTGCAGAGCCCCTAGTTTATAGGATGCCATCGTGTTCTCCGCTGATGCTCATGAGAAGTCGAGGAGGGAGGCAGACAGTGTCAGTTAACCTAAGATCACGCGGCCACGTGCAGGAGCTGTCGCGGTCAGGGTCGGGTTTCCAGCCGTCCCGTTAGGTGCCCTCTCTGTGACCTGACGCTGCAGCTCAGGTAGAAAACTCCCTGTCGGAAGCACGTGTTCAAGACAGGCTGGGCAATAAAAATTTAATAGGAGTAGTGGCTGAGAACGTTACATTTATCATCTCATTTAATCTCTGACAACCCAAAGGTGGGTGGTATCGCCATTTCAGGGAAGCTGAGCCTCTGGGGTGTAAGCAGGTGCCAGAGGTCACGTGTGGGTGGTAAAGGGGGCTCCCCCTGGGGCTCTTTGCCCCAAAGCCCGTGGCCAGCTCTCAGCCCTGGAGTAGCCATCCTGGGGTGGGCATGGAGTCCTTGTCCCTGGGGTGGAGGTGACAGGGAGGTGGCCTCTGTGTCTCCTAAGGTTCCTTCTGACTTTAATTTCTGGTACACTGACACTGGAAAGAACCCGAAAGTGACAAGGTAAAGGCTCCGTGAAACGGACCAGGACGCCCCCCACGAGCACAGGCCTTCAGAGGTCGTGTTTTGAAGACCAGCATGAGAGCGAGCAGGTGGAAAACACGGAGCACACACGTCCATGCACATAGAGTTGCAGTTTCCAGGGAAACGGCACGCACGCACACGGAAACTCACAGGAGGAATTACTCCAACATCTCGGCCATAAAAAACATTAACAAAGCACAGCCCTAAAACTCCCCGATTCCCTCATTCTCTTTCTTGTCTCCAGCCACCCAAGGTGCTCTCCTGGGTGTAACTGGAATGGTACTTAGGTCTTCCCTTGTGCTCGGGGACAGGCGAGGTTGTGACTGACATCCTGTGTGTCACGGTGCTAATCCTGCTGCTTGGCGAGCCTTCAGCGTCTGTGGCCGTAGGTTTCTGCAGAGTACCCGGGCTTTCCTCCTCTGCAGAGGGAACCAGGTGTGTTCAGGGGCGTCGTGCCCTGGAGTCGGGGCTGTTGAGACCTTTGTTCGTAGTCTGTTGGGCAGTGAGGAGGGGGGAGTGGCTGATCCAGAGGCCATCAGAGCCAGCTGGAAGGTGTCTCCACTGGACTCGTGCTTGCTGAACACCTGCCAGGTGCCCGCTTTCTGCCCCTTTCAGGCCACTGTCTCTCTAGCAAGGGGGACGGCTGGTGAGGAAGCAGGTACGTCACCATCTCCGATGGTTAAACGTGCCGTGGAGAGTGCATGAGCTTCCTGTGGTTGCTGTAACAATTAGCCACCAACAGAGTGGCTTCAAACAACAGGAATGTGTTCTCCCACAGTTCTTGGGGCCAGAAGCCAAAATCAGAATCCCTGAGCCTAAATCGGGGTGTCAGCAAGGTGCGCTCCCTCTGGGGCAGAATCCTTCCTGCCTCTGCCTCTTCTGGGGGCGGCTGGCGTTCCTTGGCTTGTGGACGCCTCGCTCCCGTCTCTGGCCCCGTGCTCACATTCTCTTCTCCTCTGTCTGTATCGAACCTCCATCTGCCTCTTCTAGGGTCACCCGTGCTGGCATTTAGGGCCCACTTAGGTAATCCAGGGCAGGCTCCCCATCTCAAGATCCTCAATTTAATTCCACCTGCAAAGTCCCTTTTTCTAGCTAAAGTGACATTCACAGGTTCCAGGGACCTATACATTTGGGGTGCATTATTTAGTTGACCACAGAGAACAGGACGATAGAGCAGAGAGGAGGGAGGGCTGGGGTGTGGGCTCCTGTCGCTACAGGGCAGCCAGGAGGCGGGTGAGCGAGTGAGCCATGGGGTGCTGCAGGAGAGGAGCATTCCAGGGGCAAGGGGACAGCAAAGGTGGAGCCCTAAGGCTGAGTGTTGGGGGAACAAGGGGGTTCAGGAGATAGGGTCAGGGGTCAAGGTACAGATCTGGCAGGGACTTTGGCTTTGATCATCTGTGGGATGATCATCTGCTAAAACGGGAGGGTTTTAGCAGAGAGGTAATTCGACCTGCCTTAAGGACTTCAAAGGCTGGTCTGGCTGCGCCAGGAATAGCCAGTGGAGTGAGGCTTGTCAAAGTTTAATGCAGATCCCTGGGGATCTGCTTAAAATGCAGACCCTGGTGTGGCAGGTCTGGGTAGAGCCGGGCAGCCTGCATTTCTGGCGCTGAGGCCGCTGGTGATGGACCAGGCTCTGCCTAGTGGGGCAGGGGCGGGAGCAGGGAGAGTTAGGGGGCAACTGCAAGAAGCCAGCTGAAAGCGGCTGGGGGCTTGGAGCAGGGTGGGCGCAGTGGAGGTGGGTGAGCCGTCAAAGCCGGAATCTGCCTGCGGGAGGGAGCTGACAGTGGTAGCTGAAGTCTCACGCTAGAGTGAGAGGAAGGCAAGGCAGGGAGGGCGCCCAGGGCCTTGACCTGAGCACAGGTTGGGCAGGACCTTGAGAAAGCAGACACCCCGCAGCACCCCCTCCCCCACACACTCTCCCCTTGCCTGCCCAGCAAACTCCTAAACTCCCTTCAAAACCCAGCCCTGGAAATTCCCGCACATGCTACCACACACAGACGGACCTTGAGGACATTATGCTCCATGAAATAAGCCAATCACATTGTCGTATGACTCCACTTACATGAGGTCCCTGGAGTAGTCAAATTCATAGAGACAAAAAAGTAGAACGGCAGGTGCCAGGGTCGGGAAGGGAGTGGGGAGTTGGTGTTTGACGGGGACAGAGTTTCCGTTTTGGAAGATGAAGGGGTTCCAGAGGTGAAGGTGGTAAGGGCTGCGCAGCAATGTAAATGTGCTTTCTTGTTACGTATATTTTACCGTAACTTTAAAATTTTTAACAAATACAGTAAATTTATTTAACTTACAGAAATCAAAGGAGATCTCCATAAGCTGGCATTGATCAGTTTCCAGAATGTATTATAAGCAAAAAAAAAAATCAAAGTGCAACAGAATACCTATAGCGTGCTCCTCTCAGGTGCCCTGCAGGAGGTACACATGCGCCCTGGGCCACCGTGCCCTCCTGGGCCTCACTCAGGCCCGGCTGGCGGGTTGCGTCCGGGTCCCTGACTCAGGACGGACTGGGATGAGGCAGTGAACAAGCCGTGCATGTTGGAGCCCTGGCCGGGAAGGGTAGGGGTGGGAGCGTCGGGGGGAGGAGGCTCAGGGGCACACGGCAGCCCCCGTGTGTTTGGGACCACGCACTCGAGCTCCAGCCTCCCCCTGGGCTTCCCGACGCAAACCACAGCAGCTGACTCATGGGGCTTAGCCCCAGGCTGCGACCGCGGTGTCCGGAATGTCTGGGGATTAGTGCTGACTACGCTGGGAAATTCTCCATACCCCGCCCCCCAAAACACCCTGGATTTCTGGCTTCTCTTAAAAAATCGGATCATCTAGTAGCATGTGGCCCCTTCCCACAGGCACCAATTGGGTGCCCACCCCAGAGGTCCCCACAGGACACTGTCCTCACTCTCTACACCTGCCTGGGCTCTGGGCTTCCGAGCTCAGTACCAGGGAAGGTAGGCGAGGCCGCACCAGCTGCCTGTGTCCTGTGGTTCTGGAGGGTCAGATGGAGTTTTCATTGTGCCCTGGGCTTACTGGGGAGGGAGGCCTGGTGCTCTGCGCTGAGCTTACAGCAGTGTGACACTTGGGGACAGAAGCATTTGGGGACGCCTTCTTCTCTTGCCTCTTGGCGGGAGCTGTCATGCTTGCAGGTGGGCACCCCGGGCTCCTGGGTCCTCAGCCCCACGACCAGTAGCTCCTTCTTGGCTCCTGGAGTACAGCATGCCCGGCAGCAGCCCTGGAACAAGTCTGGCCGATGGGCAGTGTTTACAGTGGCAGCCGCCACCACAGCACCTCAAGCAGGGCTGGAGCCCTGGGCGCTGGAGAGACGCCGGCAAGGCCAGAACAGCCCTCCACCGCGTGCGAGCTGGTCTGTCTCTGCGGCACTTCAGTTTCTCCATCCGCAGAAAATAATACTGTGGTCTCGGTGCTGTTGCGGGAAGGATGCAGCAAGGCACAGCCGAGCGCACAGCTGTGGCTTTGGTCACTCTGCCAGGGTCTGTCCAGCCCCTCCGGGGGCCGTGCTGGCTTCCTCGGGCCGCCATAACTAAGTGCCACAACTTGGGTGGCTTAAAACAACAGGAATCTACTCTCACAGTGCTGGAGGCCAGGGGTCTGAAGTCAGGTCGTCAGCCGAGCCACGCTCCCCACAGAGGCTCTGAGGGAGAGGGTCTCATGCCTCCCCGCGGTGGCTGCCTGCGGTCCTTGCCTCACAGACACGTCACTGCAGCCTCTGCTGCCCTTGTCACGTGGACTTCTCTGTGACTGTCTGCTCTTCTTATAAGGATATTGGTCATGTCCTTATAAGGATTTAGGGTCAGACCCTAATGCAGAATGACCTCATCTCAACTAATTCCGTTCACAGAGGTCCTAGTTCCAAATAAGATCACATTGTGAGGTTCTGGGTGGACATGAATTTTGGGGGGGACACTAACCCAGGACAGGGGCTAAGTCCTGTGAGGACCCCAACTGATGGGGTTCCAGCCCTCAAGAAGTTCACAGTCTGTGGGCTGTTTCTTCATTCATTTTGCCTTCTTTGTTCTTCTCGATGGGTC
Source organism: Indri indri (assembly GCA_004363605.1). Lineage (NCBI taxonomy): Eukaryota > Metazoa > Chordata > Mammalia > Primates > Indriidae > Indri > Indri indri. The sequence goes on from RJWJ010005847.1 coordinate 36,525, forward strand.
CGTTACCGAGAGCGCCTCCCTCCCTGTCCTGCAGCAGGAGCAGGCACAGCAGAGCCGAGCCTGTCAGGCCCCAGGCGCAGGGCCCAGCACAAGGGGGGCCTCCCGGGCCAAGAGGGGGAGCCCCTGGGCCCCCCAGTGGCAGGACAGCACTGGTGCTCTCGTTTCAGATGGCGGAGCAGCTGATGACCTTGGCCTACGACAACGGCATCAACCTCTTCGATACTGCAGAAGTCTACGCGGCCGGCAAGTACGTGTCTTTTCTTGGGGGAAAAAGGGGTGCAGAACCCCTGGGGAAGGCCAGCGCTCCTGGTATCCCACCACTCACATTCCCGAGAGGGCTCCCAAATGCACTTTCCATTCTGCCTTCTTTTTAGAACTCTGAATGGCTTTGGGAGGTGTCATTCGCTTGGGGCTAGAGTCCCAGACAGGTGGATGTTGGTCACTTGCCAAACTCCCCGTGTGCCCAAGCCCTGGGGTGACCAGAGTCCCCCTGGTGCCACAGACGCTGTACTGGGCAAGAGTGTGATGAAGCGGTTGTCCTGGGTCCCCTTCACGTGCTGGTGACCTGCAGCCAGCCCTCCACGCCTGCCGTTGTCCCGTCTTGCTGGTGCGGTTAGGGCCTCAGGGAGCAGGCCCTGCCCAAGCACTGCAGGGAGCGCTTCCCATCTTGGCAGTGAACTTTCTTACTCAATTATGTAGAAGCTCCACCCTCCTCAGCCAGCGCTCTTGGCTTCAATTTTAAAGACGGGCTGTAATCAAATCATCCGCTCTCCTGCATCGGGTTTCCAAAAGTCAGCTTTTGTTTGTGAAGTCATTTGTTGGCTCTCTCTCCGTCCTCCTTCTGGGCCCCTCCTGCCTGGGGCGAGCCAAGTTCCTGCCAGCTAGGCTGGCTGCAGCCTGGCCCGCCATGCAGCGCGGCTGCAGGGCCAGCACCTGCTGCGGGGGGGCTCTGGGCTGTTACCTGCAGCCCGCAGTGGGCCCAGAGTGCCACGCATCAGGGAACCAACCTAGCTGGGCCTTTGCTCAAGTCCTGACCCAGAGCTTGGGAAGCAGCCAGCCCAGGAGGCCTCTGCTGGGACCCCCAAAGCCCTCCAGCCCACTGCAGCAGCCCCTCTGCCTCTCCTGATGGCACCGCCCCTCCCGCGGCCTCCAAACCGGCAGCAGCTTCCCACTGAAGTGAAATGCTTTCCAGAAAGGCAGATGAGCCGAGCTGAAGGGTCAGAGATCAAAAAGTCCTGAGCACATGCTGAGCTTAGGGGCACCGCCCGCCCGGAGCCCCCAGCGCCATCCCTGCCTGACTTCAGCCTGGGTTTGGCTGCCTGCGAGCGTGTTGGGAGGCAGCTCCATGCCGGCCCGTGGACAGGGCCCAGCACAGTGTGTCACAGCAGCTGCTTTGCGCTGTGTTGCTGTCTCTGAGTCCTGCTTAACTGGACACCAGAGCTGGCATGCAGGGCAAGCACACTGGCTCCTCGCCTCTCGGAAGCCAAGGACTCAGGGGGCAGCTTCCCCGCAGGTGGCTGTTGCTGCGGGAGCCCCTGCCCTCTGGTCCTCCACGGCCACTGCGGCCTTCCCCATCCTGCCCAGAGCTGAGCCTGCCTGCGCACCCCCGTTGATGCCTCGCCCCGCAGCCGCCTCCCGAGGAAGCTGGGCACTGCCTACGGGGACAGCAGGGTGAAGCTGCTCTGGGCACAGGGCCAGGGCAGCCCCCTCGATGACCAGGGTGGCCGGGGCATATGGTGCCGAGGCTTCTCCCGCTGGCAGTAGTTTGCACGCTTCCCAGACAGCTGCAGAATTTCTGTGTCCCCCTGGACAGGTGCAAGTCTCACCGAATTCGCCGCCAGGGCCGCAAGCAACAGGCTTTGGTTAACCCACTGTCTGCAGCCCCTGCGACCCCAGGGCCACTGCTGGCTCTTCCCTCCTCCTCCTCTGCTGGTCCTTTGTCCAACAGATCCAGGACCAGGGAGGGAAAGGAAGAGGCCCAGGTCTGAGTGGGTTTTCTGTGCATCTTGACCATAAACGAGGAACACTCAGAATGTGTGCCGAACAGCTTGCAAATCAGGCCCATTATTTCTGAGTGGATGACTCAGGCGCTTTTATAATTGGAATGTAGCACAGGGTATGGATCATTCTCCGTCTGTTGTTTTCACTCAGAAACATTTTGCTACAAGCAGAAAGTTTTAAAAAGTTTAATTCAGCACTACAGTGCCAAGCGAGGCTAGAACAGCCCACCTGTGCCCCTGGCTAGCCCACGTTTGGTGCAGGACCCGGAGTGATGCCAAGCAGAGCAGCATAGCATCTGTCTCTGCTGTTCAAAAGCAGGAAATGAGAGGGACACGCGCGCACACACACGTATGCACACATGTGCACGCACACACATGTATACGTGCATGCACATGCTCTGCTGGAAACAGGATGGTCTGTTTATGGTCTGAAAACAGAGGATGTGTGTGATGAATAATTTACCTTTTAAAAGAGACACTTGTCTGGAAATTTCACCCACCTGACATTGCTAGGCATTTTCCCCGGTGAATTTTCAGCTGCCCAGGGAGGTGGAATGCTGGCCGTGCCACGCAGGACGACAGCTGCTTCCTTCTCTCCGTGTGCACCCACGGCCACCCCCAGCCCCTCGGCCGCCCCAGGCCTCGCTCCATCTGGAAGGAGCTGCCGAGCCAGGGCAGGCACGAACAGCCTGGCTCTCTGGCCCCAGTGGCATTTTCGCAGAGGGGACCAGGAGGCCGACTGTCACGGTGGGGCTGGGTTTGACTTTTGTGTTCTGCTGTGACGAAACTCCGTGTGTCTCTCTTGCAGGGCCGAAGTGGTTCTAGGGAACGTCATCAAGAAGAAGGGCTGGAGGTAAGTGCTCTGCTTGAGGCTGGTCTTTGCTGCTGACCGGCAGAGGTCCCGGGTTCGGTCTCGGCAGCCCCGGGTGCAGTCTTGCTACAGCTTGCAAGTTCCAAGCTTGTTCTTGCTGGGAAGCAGAGAGGAAAATTCTGTTCCCTGAGAGCAGGAGGCTACTGCTTGAGAAAGCCAGGGGGAGGCTGGCTGTGTTGCCTGCCACCACCCCACCTCTGCCCCTCCCACCCTTGTGCAAGCCCATCCCCAGGGATTCAGAGGGCCAGGGCCCCACTGCAAAGTCCCAGGCCAAAAAGAGCCGGAAGTGAGAGCTCCCTGAATGCCCTGGGTACGGCAGGGGGTGCTGCTGCAGAGGTCAGGGTGCAAGGTCCTTCTGCCTTGTGGCTGGAGCATTTAGGGCCAGAGGAGCCAGGGTGCCTGAGAGTGGAGTGTGCCTTGTCCACGGGACCTTAGCGAGTGTTTCAGCCCCTCCGGAGCTCACTGTCCTTGTCTGTAAGGGGACAAGTGTCAGACCTCCTAGGAGGGCTGTCCTGAGGGTCGGTGGCCCCAAGTCTATAAATCACCTGCCCAGCTCAGAGCCAGACGCATCGTAGTCACCCAGGAAGCAGCAGCTCTGCGGCACAGACCTTAGCCGCATGTGTCCCTCGGGGTTGGCCCTGGGAGGTGGTGGAGCCCAAGGGTGGCAGATCCGGAGCCTCCCCACTTCCTCTCCCAGGCAGCATCCCCACCCTCCTCAGGGCTACTGGGCTCACCACCCGCCCCCGCATCCCCCACACAGATCCTCTGAGACACCCACCCCCTCCTGCAGGGGATGGCCCGACTTGGCACCCCTGCCCCTTTGCATCCCCAGCCCCTGCTGGGTGCCACCAAAGCCCCTTCCGCCCTCCGGCCCACGCCTGGCCCCCTTGGGCTTGGCTCTGGCCGCTCCCTCCCCCCTGACCAAAGCCACGAGGCCCTCCCAGCCCCTAAGCCCGGCCCCTCCCAAATCCTGGGCCGGTTTGTCTCCCCTCTGCGCTCCGGCCCTGCGGCCCCGCCTCCGTGGCTGCTCCCTCGGTTACATCACTGGGCTGCCTCCCGGCCCGACGGGGGGCCCCATGCCCCCAGGTTGGCATGGGGTGTGCATGAGATGACAGAGAAGTGCCCACTTCATGTCCCGGGCTCCTGGGTGGGAAGGTTTTTAGGACCCCTGCATGAGGGGGGGACGTCGGGGATGAGGGAGGACCGTCGAGGGGCCGGGCCCAGTACCACCCTCCTTCTCTTCCGTTCCACAGACGGTCCAGCCTCGTCATCACCACCAAGATCTTCTGGGGAGGAAAGTAGGTGCAGCCACAGGCCACGCGTCCGGCCCGGGGTCCAGCAGCCCCGTGTTCTTTGGAAACCCCTGACCTAGGAGGCTCCTGGGAGTGGGGGGAGAACAGTTGCCATTCGGAAGGGAGGGTGCACCAGGGTCCGTCCTGCACAGGCCCGGCGGACAGGACCCGGGCCCAGTGCCATCTCTGTCCCCTGTCCCCAGTGCGTTGCTCTGACCCTCTCCTTCCACCCCAGGCAGCGCTGGTGCCGTCCCCGTTAAGGGACACCAAATCCAGAAAAGCAGCTTGGCTGAGTTTGCCTTTTACTTAAACCTTGTTTAATTTTTATTTTTACTTATATGGGTTTTTTTACCTGATTGCAAAGGTAACATAAAAAGTCTGGAAAACACAGAAAATGTGTGAACTGTCCAAACCACTCCAAATTCTCTGGGCCACCGGTCACCCCTGCAGGTGTCCAGGTGTCTTCCGTACTCTCTCCAGGGCTGGACAAATATGGGCTCATAGGAATTATAAATAAAATTCATTATTAATTTTTTTTTTATTTTAAAAGTCCAAACCAAGCTGAAGGGTAAAGTTGAAAAACAAAAGCCCCCATCCCCCACCCTCAGCGGCACCCAGGTGCGTCCAGGCTCCGTCTGGCCCGGGGAGCTCAGCCCTGTGGCTCCCTCGACCACACACGGCGTTTGCTGACCTGCTTATCTGCCTAATGTTGCGTCATAAACATTTTCCCCAAAACCACTTGCAACATCGCCGCGCTGTCGCCTGTCTTTCAGAGCGGAGACCGAGAGGGGCCTTTCCAGGAAGCACATAATAGAAGGTGAGGATGGGCTCTGTGCCACCCCGCCAGTCCCACAGCAGAGGGCCCAGCCCTGGGCTACCAGCGGGACCTTCCAAGGAACGAGGGTGGCACTGTGGCTGGACACAGAGAGCCTGGGTGTCGATCCAGCCTCCCGAGTAAGGCGCATCCCTTCCCCAAGCCTCTGCTGCGGCATCCGTAAGCTAAGAGCACCGCCTCGCCGGGTTGGGGAAATCCAGAAGAAGCCGGGAGAAGCCGCGCACACAGCCCGGGCACCACACCCGGGAGGACCCCCGGGGGGACAGCTAGGCGTCCAGCTTTTCTTACATTTTATCATCTTCATGTCTTTCCTCGTCACGGGTATTGTCTTCGAAATAACATCGGTCTATGGAAAATCAGTTAGGGGACCACCTCCCACTCTGTCAACTATTTGTCCTGGGCTGTTCTAAGTACTACTTGACCGTTTGTGCATTTTAGACACTATTGGCCTTTCACGGGACAGACGACAGGTATAGCCCTCCCTCCCTCCCTCCACGTGTGATGATGTAGCTGTCCTGCTTGCAACACGGATCACCAGGAGGCCACAGGGTGGCCCCAAGGAGGCTGTGCTCCCTGGGGGGAGTCCCCCTCACTCAGCCACAGGACATTTGGCCTGTGGTTCCCACGTATGTCCTCCTGAGGGGAGGGACCCCACGCTCATAACCGCCACCAGCCATCCTAGAGCTCCCCAGTGCCAGGGGCTTCTTCTCTCCCTTCTCTTGTCCCCCGAGCCGGGCACAGGGAGGGCCCAGAAATGTTTATGAAGATGTGTCGGCAGCGCTGATGGCCCCTCCTGTCCTTCCCCAGGTCTGAAGGCTTCCCTGGAGCGGCTGCAGTTGGAGTATGTGGACGTGGTCTTTGCCAACCGCCCGGACCCCAACACACCCATGGAAGGTAGGTGGTCTGCGAAGCACTGACTGGTGGGGCCTAGGCGGGTTCGAAGGACAGAGCCAGGTCCATGAAGGGTCTGAACCTGACGCTCCGGTGGCCACCAGCATGGCCCCGCTGGGCACCCAGGTGGGCGATCACAGGAGGCCAGGCCCCAGGGAACACAAGGGGTCAGGCCTTCCCCGTGCTGGGGGAGCTCGGCCTCTGCGTGCCATCCCCACACCCCACCTCGCTCCAGGCCCTCGCCTGACCCGCCAGCCCGCGCCGCCTCCCGCGCTTGGCACCCGGCGGCCTGCCGTCCCCTCCGGCTGCATGTGCTGTAGCTAGAGGAGGGCGCCGTGTGATGACTCTGCCGCTGCCGCGGTCTTTTCAGTCACGTTCCACTGAGAGGTTTTAGGGGTCTTTGTCGCTCTAGGGGATAAATTACTACATAGAGGAGAAAAATGTTCAGTGCTTCCGAGGGCAGTTTTGGTTTCTTTGGCGTTTTTATTCTTTGGACTCCCGCGATCTCAGCACACCCCACTCCCGCTACGGGCATTGCTCATTCGCGCTTCGCTGCTCCAGAGACTTGGAAAATTAAGTTGTGTTCAAGTTATTTTTTCTTCATTTGTTTTTATATATACCACACATGTGTGTATATATATTTTTTTCTAACTTAACAGATATTCCATGCAAAGTGGCTCTCGCCTCCTTCCCATGCCTTGTCACGCCACACCTCTCAGTGTCCCACAGCTGTAAACTCTGGTCTCTTTAAATCTTTCTTTTGTCACCAGGGGACCCATTTAGTTCCTCCAAGTCAAGGACATTCATCATAGAAGGTACACAGCACCCTTAGCCCAGCTACTGACTTCTGCGTCCCAGCTGCATTTTATGAGACAGTGGTTTTATCTTACATGACTCTTTCACCCCGTGACAAACTTCTCCATAAAATGCACAAGGCGGGGAGCTCCCTGTGAGGACGCCCTGCAAGGGAAGGAAAACCAAGTGGTGTGGGAACCCCTCGTCCCCACATGATCCATGCTGTCATTTCATCCCTTTCCTTCTGTGCATGGTCCCCACCCCTGGGCTTGCATTGCTGTGACCCACGGTGGCCGGCTGGCGTCGGAGGATGCTGTGATCCCACCTGGAAACTTGACCCCTGAAGGTGCCCTGGGAAGGGTTGGGAGACCAGGTTTCTGCAGGAGCGCACCTGTCAGGGACTCCAGAACATTCAGCCCCCAGCAGGTCTTAGCTCCTCCTCCCGGCCAGCACGGCCACCATCCACAGCATGTGGGTCATTTCCCCCTCTGTGTGGCCAGATCTCTCCATCGAAATGAAGTCATTTTCCTCCTAAAAGAACAACTGCAGGAGCTGGCAGGATTCTGAGACTGGAGGCAGCCTCTGGCCGTGCATGGTCTCTCTGCCCTCCCCTTGGCTAAGGGCCCCGGGACCCCACCCCAAGGGCCAGCGCGGTCTCCCTGGTGCAGCGCTGATGGAAGGGCTCCTGCCTGCCCGCTGGTGTTGCCACCCGACCCCTCCCATGTATTATTTGTGACGCAGCAGGAGATGCCATGGGTTTTGGCAGCAGCTGGAAGGATTCGGTCCTCCTGCTTCTGTTCAGCAGCATTAAATATTGAGGCGAAGGACAGTTGTCCCTAACTGTCCCTGTGTCTGGGGCCACCAACATCAGGCCTGGGCAGAGGTGCAGTGCACCCCTGTCTGGGGCCCTACATCCGGCCTGCCTCTGCCCGGGACCCTTTGCCTGGGCCCCTCCCGGTGCAGACAGCCAGAGGCTCAAGCAGACCCCGACCCGCTGGCTGTGGCGCCATCACTGCATGGAAGGGGCACACAGGACACCACATAGTTTCCCCGGCTGGGATCTTCGTGACCAAGAGAGCTGTGGGGTGGGGGGAGGGCGAGGGAGCGGGTGGCCTTGGGGGCCTCTGCTTCCCTCTCTCTGGCATGTGGACCTGTGCCTTGGCTGAGAAGCCCCGGGAAGGTGTGCTGCATGGCCACAGGTGCCCCAAGAGTGTTTCTAAAACAACTGAACGAGGACCACCGCCCGGGTCAGGAGCCCGGCCTGGGATTAGGATGGCGTCAGGGATTCCCCTGGGACCCTATAGGTTCTCCTCGGATCTTCCCAGCCGGGCACTGGTCTCCTCCTCAAGGTATATCCGTGCTGGCACTTGGAGCAGGCGGCCCAGGGAGGTGTCCCCATAGAGGTTCAGATTCCGTCCCAGATCTCCATTCACGCATGGGGCAGGGAGGATTCCCGGAAGCCAGAGGCCAGGGCTGGTTTCCAGCGTGGAAGTTGAGGTGGCCTTTCCAGCGTCCTGGGAGATCCTGTTCAGGCCACCACCAGGAAGCCCCGCTGCCCTTAGCTCCAGCCCTCAGGATGCCCTGGGTCCCACTCAGGCTGGACCTCAGCCAACGGGGCACTCAGGGACCTGGGAAGGGTGGGAAGTGACACCCCAAAACAGGTGGGCGGGAAGCTAGCACTGCCACTCGGTGCGGGGAAGGGTCCTGTGGCCTTGCTGCCATTCTGCAGTGGAAATTTCAAAACAAACCCAGCGTTCTCCATGTTCCTTCCCATCCCTCCCACCCCCAGCCATCTTCAGGGAACTCAGCTTCCCGTCTCAGTGACAAATGAGGGGCAGGGCGCTTAGGGAGAGATGGGATTTTCAAGGGTCAATGTTACTGCACCGTTTTCAGAAACACTTGTTCCTCCCCTTTACTGCCAACACTGCCTTGGCGGTTGAACTTGCAAGCACTGTATCGACCGTGAGAAATCTGGTGGGACCGTCCCTCACCCCTCAAAGCTAAGAGGCATTTGAAATTTGAGAATCTGAGGCCAAGTTCTGTTTTTAAAACCCCGACATTCCCATGAGGCTGAAACAGCGGAGCGAGGGGCTATAGCTGGCAGATTTTTATGTCTCAAAGACTTTGTTGAATACTAGGAAGAATCTGTCATGTAATTGGTGCAAGGGTTGCTGTTATTTAAAAGATGTCATGGGTGTCAGTGACTTAGTTCTTGGGGCATTGTGAGTCTCAGCTGTCCAGGGTCCAGGCTGTTCCTCACAGCTGTCTGCCCTGGGCCTTGGCCCCTTAGAGGAAGAGCACCCAGCCCCCTGTCGCCCTGGGACCGTCCCGGGCCAGGGGAGGGGGACTGGTTTGAGAACCCAGGCCATGGTCCACACAAGGCTGTCCATGCCTGCGCCGGCCCTCCTGGGCACGAGAGGAGCGCAGCCCGCAGCCCGCCCTCCGCCCCTCCAGATGCCGTCATTCCCCCTCCGCCGGGTTCCCACGCTCCGGTGAGGGTTTGGAACGGCCCGAAGCAGGAGACCTGAAAACAGGCAAAACGCATTTCCTTCCTGTTGCCTTTGCCAGTTTGACTGCAGCCTTAATCCCTTCACCGGGTCCTTCCTGAGTGTTGGGGTCCCCGATTCTCCCCCCGACCCCGTTCCAGAGTCAGAGGCACAGTCCTTGATGTCACCTTGCCTTCATCACAGTCCACCCATAACCCGTTTTTCAAGGATTCTGCATGGCCTGTAACTAGTTGGGGAGAGTGTTTCCAAGACCACCTTCTTGGATTGCGGCTCGCTTTTCTCTTCCCTCCCGGAAAACCCCTCCCACGCCAAGTTCCGAGCCAGGAAGTGCACTGCTTGCAGCCCCCTCTCCCCACTCCCGGCGTCCTGCCTGTATTTGCAGCAAGTCCCAGGCTGGGCCCCGTGCCTCAGACGCCCCCCACCTGCAGCTTCTTCTCTCGTGACAGAGACCGTACGAGCCATGACGCACGTCATCAACCAGGGGATGGCCATGTACTGGGGCACGTCGCGCTGGAGCTCCATGGAGATCATGGTACGGGCGCTGTGTGTGCGTGCGCCGGTGTGGGCTGCTCGCCCCGGCCACATGAGACCCCAAGGCCCGGCACAGTCTGAGCCTGCGGTCCCGATTGCACAGACAACGGGGTCCTGAGCAGAGACTGTGTGCAGAAGTGCGGCGGTTGTGACTGTAGGCCTCGCAGATGGGGTCTTGGCGTGAATCCCGGCACCACGTGGTCCCAGACAGATGGCTTGACCTCTCTGAGCCTGTTTCCCTCCTGTAGAACAAACCTGCCAGCACGATCCCTCATGGGGCTGTTCTGAGGATTCTCTGAGAGAACCGGGGTGAAGCTCTCAGCAGAGATCCCGGAGCTCGGGAAGCCCTTGGCAGCAAGGACACCATTACCCTCTGGGTGCACGTGGTGTTCCAGGTGCTGTTAGATCTGAGGGCTTCATGGGGACTAACTCCCATTTAATCCTCTCGATGCCTCATGAGGTAGTGCTGCTGTCGTCCTGTTTTCCAGATGTGGACACTACGCACAGAGAGGTTAAGTAACATAGCCAAGGCCACTCAGCCAGTCAGTGCCAGACCCCAGCCTCACTGCTGCACTGCGCTTCCCCAGACCCTCAGCCTTGGGGCCCCACCACGCACCCCTGTTTCCAGCTCACCTGGGCCTTGCTGGCTCCCAGGAAAGCTGTGTGCAGGGGAGGGGGAGAGTCCCAGGGGGCCAGGCCAGCCATGTCCCAGAGGTGCCTTTGTGTCCTGTCACCTGCTGCCCTGCAGCTCCCCAGGGCCCCTGACCAGCAGGGGCCGTCTGGGCCCCTTTTCCCCCGCAGGAGGCCTACTCCGTGGCCCGGCAGTTCAACCTGATCCCGCCCATCTGCGAGCAGGCGGAGTACCACATGTTCCAGCGCGAGAAGGTGGAAGTGCAGCTGCCCGAGCTGTTCCACAAGATAGGTGGGTGCCGCCTGCCCGCCCCGCCCCGCCCCGCGGCCCAGGCCTTGACCGTGCCCGGTGTTCCTCTCTAGGCGTGGGCGCCATGACCTGGTCCCCTCTGGCCTGCGGCATCGTTTCCGGGAAGTATGACAGCGGCATCCCACCCTACTCGAGAGCCTCCTTGAAGGTGAGGGAGTGGCCAGGGAGGGGAAGGGGACGGGCAGGGGACAGGCATCTGGGGGGGCAGGAGGACATTTGGGCCGACTGCTTGGTGCTGGGCAGGGGCTTCCCTGGGCCACAGCTGCCTCTGCCGCCTCCGCCTGGGGTTCCGTGGCATGAGAACGTGGAGCCCCTTCTGGCCTGACCCCACACCCAGAGAGGCCGCCCACCCCGTGGGACCTGCCACCCCAGATAGGGGGCCCCTTCTTATACCCCCGCCTCTGCCCCCACCCCAGTATGCACATCGTGTGCTGGGTCCACAGGTGCCATTTGGGGTACCCCCACCCCACATACTTGCCCACTCTCTGCTGTCACTGAGACCTTGGGGGCTTCAGAGCTACACAGCAGTGACCCTGGGACAAGTGACCCCTCCCCCAGACATACCTCTGGAGGGTCCCAGACTGCAGGGCTTGGGGACACAGAGCAGGCAGAGAAAGGCCTGCCCAGCAGGACAGACCCAGCCCTGGACCTGGCCCTGGGATCCCGGGCAGCATGGCCTGGCCCACCCCTCCTCCCGGCCCACAGCAAGGGCAGGGCAGGGTGCCCTCCAGGGGGCACCACAGTCCTGGGGGGTGGCCAGGGGCGGCAGCACCCCTCTAGGGCCAGGGGAGGGTTCCTCTGGGCCACAGGCAGCAGCCAGTCTCCCCGGGAGAAGGGAAGGGCAGCGCTCACCGCCTCTACCTGGCTCGGCGGCGGGTCAGCACCCGCGGACTGCGCTTGAGAGTGTGGACAGGGCCATTCTCCTGCCTACCCTGCACGGCTGGCCTGGGGCAGGCTGCCGCCCTGGCTTCCAGACCAGGGCCGCTGTTGGGAGAAGGATCTGGAAGGAACACGGATTGTCAGCCACCTGCACGTGGGGTCCAGGTGACCTGCCCTCACCCGGAGCTGTGCTTTGCCCCACCCAGGGCTACCAGTGGCTGAAGGACAAGATCCTGAGCGAGGAGGGCCGGCGCCAGCAGGCCAAGCTGAAGGAGCTGCAGGCCATCGCCGAGCGCCTGGGCTGCACCCTGCCCCAGCTGGCCATAGGTGAGGGCTCGTGTGCCGGGGAGGTGGCAGGGTCCCCGAAGGCCTGGGCTGGCCATGGGGAATGGGGCCGGGGGTCACCATGGGGCCAGCGTCCCTGGGGAGAAAGGTGAGGGAGCCCTGAACGGTATCCCTGCTGGCCACGGGCAACAGGGCTCTGGGAGCAGGGTTGGGACCCATGTCCTTGGGGAGATGATGGGGGTCCCTGAGGGCCTTGGCCACCCGCCATCAGCCAGCCATGGGTAATGGGGCCCCCACATTCATGGGAGAGGATGTGGGGGCCTGAGCCCCTGGGCCATCTCTACGCCCAGGGCAGTGGGCCAGGGCTCCCCCAGCACCCACTCCAGCCACTCCTTGGGCAAAGCCCCCCAGCACTGCTGAGCATCTCGGGCCCCCCGGACCCAGAGGCTGGGTCTCTCCGGCCCAGTGGGGGGCAGACAGGGCCTTGCGGAGGGCGCCACCCTCACCTCGGGTCTTGCTGCCCCAGCCTGGTGCCTGCGGAATGAGGGTGTCAGCTCCGTGCTTCTGGGCGCCTCCAACGCCGACCAGCTCATGGAGAACGTGGGAGCGATTCAGGTGAGCGTGCGGGCTGCGCAGAGCTCCCACCCAGCCGGGCCTTCGTCCTGGTCCTGCGTGCCAGGCACCGTCTAGACGGCCAGGACACACCCACGAACCATCAGGGGGCCCTGCTCCTGGAGAGCTCGCTTTCTAGCAGGCACAGGTGTACACTGGATGCTGGGAGGAAGGAAGTTGAAACAGGCATTGGAAGGTGACAAGCTCTAGAGGAAAAACGCCAGAGATGGGGAGATGAGAAAGGGAGCTGGGGGCAGGGAGAGGTGGCGCCAGGGACCCAGGTTTAAGGGGAGCTGTCAGCTGGGCTTGTTGAGAACATGGCGTTTGAGCAAAGGCTTGGGGAGCTGTGGGGTGAGCTGTGCACACACCAGGCGGGGGGGAGGCTCCGGCAGCAGCAGCCACTGCCAAGGCCCGGGCAGGGGCATATCCTGAAGGGCAGGGACGGGCATGTCTCTTCCGAGTGGGATGGGAGCCGGGCACGATGTGGAGCTGAGGAGAGGCTTGGTCCAACAAAGCTTTCAGAGACACCTCCTCTCTGCCCGCTCAGTGGGGCCAGATTTGGAAAGCCAAAGCAGCATGGCCTCCGTCTGCTTCAGATGGAGCCAGATGTGACGGGTGGGGACAGTCCCGGCCAGCAGCAGGTCTGGAGTGACATCGCCCCACCCCCCACCAGCCAGGCGACCTTGGTGGGGAGTTCTGATTCGTTTTGTCCTTGCACGCAGGTCCTTCCAAAACTGTCGTCTTCCATTATCCACGAGATCGATAGTATTTTGGGCAATAAACCCTACAGCAAAAAGGACTACAGATCCTAAGACGCCCCGCCCTCCTGCTCGGACAGTCCCCGTCTCCCTCCTAGTCTTCGTTCGCTCGCTTAAGCTGTTCTGAAGCCAAGTGAAGAGTGTGGTTCGCATCAAAGAGAAAACACTCGCCGTGATGTCATCGGGAAATGATCTCCCACGTCGCTGCCAGACACCACCCACTGCTTCGCCAGACCACGTGGAAGTTGGATTTGTGCCCGAGAAGCATTGGTTAGGAAGGACGTTCAAGCAGTCCCACCCAAGCCTGTCGCTTCTGCTCATCCTCCCAGAAAGGACCACCCAGCTGTCTCCCGCCCTCGGCCCTTCACGGCGATTCCCGAAGTCAAGGCCAGGCCAAGACCTGGTTGGGTCTTCTGGGTGGGCAGGGCCAGCCTCTCCTCTGCCAAGACCCCCTGCCTGGTGTTGGGGGAGGGGAAGAGGGGTCTGCCCCTTCCAGGAGCCTCCTCTGCCAGGACCCTGGTCATTGGGTGGGGCCTCCCCACTAGGGTCTTCCTCAACCTCCCTCTTCCCAAGGGCTCCAGGTACTTTCTGGGGGCCCTGACCCGATTCCTCCCCCGTCCTTCTGTACCCTGACCCGCCCACTGGGCCTCGGCAGGGGCACACCCACCCAGCTGGCCTTGGCCCCCCACCCTCGTTGGCAGGGGCGGGGACCCCAGAGGAAGTGGCTGCGTGGTTTGGGACCCACAAAAGTTCAGGGCCCAGATTGCTAACCCCACAGTCCTCCTCCCTGCACCACTGAGGAGCCCAGGCCCGGGAGGCCTGGAGCGTTCGGGAGGGGCCCAGAGGAATGGGCCCCTCTGTCCTTGCCCCGGAAGGCCCTGTGGTTGTGCGCTCAGAGCTGGACGGTGGCTGTGACCACACACGGCCAGGTGGCAGCGGGCAGGGCCCACGTGCACAAGGACATGCTCCTCTTGGTCCGCAGAGACCCTGCTCTGAAACCAACCCGCCCCCAGGCCTCTGCTGTGCACCGGGGTGGTGAGCTCGGGTTTTGCAGAGAGATGCTTAGACCCTTCCGGTAAAGGAAGGTGGGGTTCTCTGAGCTGCCTGCCCAGGGGCTGGGGTGGTACCCCCAGTAGCAGCCCTACAAAGTAGGGAAAGACCTCAGGGAACCTCTCCCTGGAGAGAGGGCTGGGGCTGGCCCATCCCTTCCATACCACCCCCCACCTGGAACAGCCGGGGAGATGGAGGGAGGGCAGGACAGGCCCAGGTCAGCCCCTGTGCAGCCTGGGGCTGGGGGATGGTGATGCCAGCAAGCCTGCAGGTGAGGGTGGCCTGGAGGCCCAGTCCTGTGGTCCTTTGTGGGCTACATGGGGGCAGAACCCGCCTCTACCGCACCCTTTGCCTGCTGGCTCCACAGAGGACCCTGTGCCTCCTGCCTCAGCGTGTCCCTCTGGCGCAGGCACATCTGTTCCTGCTTTGCCCCCGGAGGAGCTGTCATTCTGAGCAGGCCCCTCCCTGTCCAGTCCTGGCCAGGCTGAGGCCTGGGAAACTGCTGTGAGAGCCACAGATGCAGGGGGGAGGCTGGGGAGAGGGCAGGGAGGGGAACGGCTTCCTTCTTTCCCGACCCACCTTCCTGCTGACCCTGCAGTCCAGAACCTTGACCCTCGTCCTAGACCAAGCCCCTGGGGGTCTCTTCCACCAAGACCTGCTGCAGGCTTCACCAGGGCAGCCCTGGGGGTGTGGGGGGGACCATGCTCCCCAGCAGAGGTCTCAGCCTGTGGCACCATTCCATTCGGGGCTCAGGTGCCTGCTCCCAGGATAGCCCTGCAGGGGCAGCTGCTGCCGAAGGACCAGATGGCGCTCCCCTCGCCAGCAGGGAAGTGGCTGGTCCCCGTCTGCACAGCTGCCCTGGGCCCCGTCCACTGTTAGAAGATGGACCAGGCCGCGTGGGTGCCCAGGTGGGGCGGCTGCTCCCCGGGAGCCACACCTAGGAGAGTGGCTCCCTGCCGGCTGTGTGTTTGCCACACACAGGGGGACAAGAGCCCCAGGGTGAGCTCTGCCAAGGCCCAAGTGCCCAGCACCAGGACCCAGGCAGCCTCCCAGCCCAGCACTTCCCGCAAGCGGGTTCAGGAGCGTCCTCTTCCACGCCCACTAACAGGGCAGGCAGGGGCTCTGCTTCCTGGGGGCAGGTCCCCCAGCTCAGGAGGGGTGGGATGGGGGAGAGGTGTCAGATGTGACCATCAGAGGAGGAGGAAGACCATGGGCAGTCAGAGCCTGGGAGAGCAGCACTGGCCCCGGCTGGGTCCACCATCTCACCCCAACCCGTGGTCGAACCCCAGGTCCCAAGGAATGACAGGGCCGTCCTCCGTCTTCCATCCTCGTCCAGTCATGTAAATAATGTGCTTCTCTCCCCCCCCTTTTTTTTTAATGACTGTGGTTCCTCAGCTGACTGCATTTCCCACCTAGGCAGAGACTGCCACATGCCTCGAGCTTCCAAAGGAGACTCAGACCGAGACAGCCACCGTATCCATGGAATGACAAAATAAAGCCCAAGCCCCTCGGTCTCCACGCCTTTCTGCTCACATTTCCTTGGGGCAGGGATGAGCCAGGGTCACCATGGGAGGGGAGGGAAGGACTGCCGACCACGGGGCTCCCCGAAACCTGAGCCTGGGACAAAAGGACCCGCAGGAGAGGCAGAGGGTGGGGACAGGGTGCTCGGGAGATCAGCTCCCACCTCCCAGGTGATTCTGCCCAGGGCCCATGGGGACGAGGGGACCTCCCCTGCCCCCCACCCCCAGCACACACATTCTCTTTGGCCACCTCCAAGGGCCCAAAGCTGGTTGCTGGGAGGCTGCTGTGCCCTCAGGGGACCCAGCTGGCTGCTGCTCTCACCATGACAGAGGCCGGGGGCTGTCCTGGTGTATTTCGGGGTGCGGGTAACAGGGGCTCCGCCCAGCACACCCTGATTAGAGCCCCCCTCCTTCCCAGTGCACCCCTGAGCCCCTGAAACATAACTGCCCAGGGAGATAAGCCTCAGGAGACACCCTCACCCCATCCTAAATCCATAAGAATCTTTAAAAAGCTCTTGGATTCAATCCTTTCCCAAAGGATTTATTAAAACACAGAAAACCAAAACATACACACAGAGTACAAAGTAAAGGTGATTGTGTTGGCCACAGGCTCTGTCCAGCCTCCCACGGGCACAGACTGGACATGGCAGGGAGCTCAGCTTCCAAAGCGCGACCCCCGCCTCTGCTGGGACACCCAGCCGGGACCTCCTAACTTGCCCAAGTGCCCCTGGCCCGGTGCCCAGCCCAGCACCCTCCTTTCCCAATCCCATTCTCCAGCCTGGGCAAGGGGCCGGCCTCTCTCAGCTGGGCGATGCTGAGCCTGGGTGGGCGGGGTTCACACCCCTCACAGCCTCCAGCTCAGACCGCCTGGGTGGGCGGGACCCTTCCCTCCTCTCCGGGGGGCTGGGGCTCCACATGATCTCTGTGTGAGGAGTTCAGGACACACACACCCAACGGGCCCTTTCTGGGTTATCGCACCTAAAAAAATACTTTGTTAAAAAAAATCTGAAAATTAAGGAAAAAGAATCCAAAAACACAACGCCAATGACTTTGGGCTGATGCACCACAACCTGTAAACTTTCAGACATATAAAACGGGACGGGAACCAGCTTCCTTGACCAGTGCTGCAGTTTGCACAGGAGAGCCATCGGGGAGAGACCACCCACTTTCGGCCCGGCCAGGCCACCAAGATGGTGAGGATGGAGGGGCGTGTTGGTCTCGGCCCCCAACTACTGCACCCCGCACGCACCGGAGGCTCCACGCGGCTGCCAGCCCACCCTCCACACGAACCCCCTCGGGCCTCAAAAGCCCTGGGATCCAGGACAGGAATAAGGACAGCAGGTGTCCCTGGGCCGAGATGAGCAGCCCCTGACCCGGCAGGGGAGTGCCCGGGGAAGGCAGCCCAGACGAGCAGGGGGACCTTGGCTGTGTGGGGCAGGGGACGTCCAGGCCTGCCTCCCGGGGAAGCCAAATTCACAAAAAACAAAAGTGGCTTTCAGGGCTCTGCTTCCATGGCAGGCATGTTCGAGAAAGGGGCCCTCCAGACGTGTCGCTGCAACCCAAACTCCCTTGTCACCTGAGAGCCCGCTGGGCAATGCCTTTCAAGACCTTT
This sequence comes from Indri indri, assembly GCA_004363605.1. Classification (NCBI taxonomy): domain Eukaryota; kingdom Metazoa; phylum Chordata; class Mammalia; order Primates; family Indriidae; genus Indri; species Indri indri. The sequence continues at coordinate 53,903 of RJWJ010005847.1, forward strand.
GGCCCAAAGGTGGTTCAACAGAAACCCTACTCAACACTGGTTGAAATCATAAAGTGGCTGGAAACACAAAAACGCAGGCCGCGCACTGGGATCACGCCGCACACAAGGACCCTAATTCTGCCAGCAGCAAAAACCAAACCCAGCCTGAAGATGCCAGACACGGACACCGCTCCCAGCCCCCGGCCCCACTGTTGGCAAGACATAACTGCTAAGCCAAGAAGAAAACATTCTTAAAATCCTTTCTCCTCTCCAAAGCCATCAACCAGAAACTTGCTCCCCACTCTCACAGCCTTGCCTGCCCGGCCTCCTCGGAGCCAGTCACAGACAGTGTGGCCCTTCCTGGGACAGGGCAGAGCTCTGGCCGGGCTGTCCGCGGGTACCCGACTCTAGCCTGGCAGAGCGGGGATCCCGGGCAAGGCCAGGGGAGGAGGAAGAGGGAGGGACAGAGCAAAGCTGTCTGGGGCAAAGCAACCCGGACTCAGACCCCTGCCCTGCCCACCACGTGCCTCCAGGCCTTACCCTGGGGACCCGTCCACTGTGGCCAGGGAAGGGGACACTGTTCCCCAAGGAGGCTGACCACAGTGCTAACCTGCCTGTTTGGAGATGAGGCATTCCAGGCACTGAGGACACATGGATAAGCCACAGGGGACTGGAACGGCCCCCAGCCCAGTATGCCGGGTCAGCGGCCGCTACACATGCCGTGGACGTCTGTGCTGCGCTCAGGCCAGCTGACGGTCTTCTCTCCACTTCAGGGTTCCCCCATTCTGCCCACCCACAATGCCCGAGTCAGGCTGGCCTTGGGGGTCTGGACTGGGACCGAGTGCGGGACACAAAGGTGGAAGGGTCTTGGGGGTTCAGAGAGCCACACGGTAGACGAGGATGTCTGGGGCGCAAGGAGGGCCAGGCAATTGCCCAAATGTCCACAAGATGAGCCAGCGAGTCCTGGCCCAGCCCTGGCTGCCCTTCAGGCCCAGAGATGCTGTGTGGCCCTCACACTGTCCCAGGGAGCTGAGCCCAAGCCCCTGCAGGCACCCCACCTCCAGGCCTAGCTGGTTTCTCGCTGGGCCCCTTCCTCATACTCCCGGGACCCTGGACCCTGGGGCCCCTCCACTGGGAAGCCCCCTTTGGGCTGACCTGGGGTCAGGAGAGGACCAGACACAGACAGGCCCAGGGCCTGGCTGTCCTCCCTCCCCCTCCCCCACATGGCACCCCCGGCTGGGGCAGAGGAGGGGTGGGAATTCTGACAATGATGGACATGTGGGAAGATGGTCCTGGGACTCCAAGGCATTCCTGCCAGGAAACAAGGCGGGAAGCCCTGCATGCTCCAGCTGGGAGGGGCCGCAGAGGCTGGCGGCCCAGTGCCCACCCCTAAGCAGCGATCTCCACGAACGCAGCAAGGGCAGCTGGGCCCTGCCTCGAGCAGCGAGTGCCCTCACAGAGGCTTCTCCGGGGACAGGAGAACAGGGATGAGTCCAGGCTCCAGGGGACAGCCTGGCTCCTCCCCTGGCATCTGAGGCCCAGGACACTGTGCACAGGGGAGTCGGTACCTGGAGGTGGGTGGGGCAGGTCTCCCAGGGCACAGGGCCAGGCCAGGGTCTCTGGGGCCACCTTAGTGTCCATGACCCTCCTTGCAGGGACACTATCATCTGCCCAAAGCCACATCCCCGCAGACGGTAGACCCCCAAATCCCTTCCTTTAGTGGCTCTGAGACAAGTGCTGGTCCTCCCTCCCTCGCTGGAGCACGCACTTCCGCCCGCACGAGCAGCCGGGCCCACAGGCCCTCCACGGGTAACAGGGTCCAGGGCCTTTGAGACACACTGAGCCAGGGACAAACACCTGCTGACAGAAGAGCCCCCTCCCCACAAGGGAATAGCAGATCCCTGGTGGTCTCCAGCCCTGGCAGGAAGGAGGTGGCAGAAACACCCTGCCCTGACCTGGGATCAGCCAGGGTCTCCACCATAGGGCTGGACGGCAGCCCCCCAAACCCGACCCGCCTGGTGCTGGGGGACCCCAGCGGGCAGGGGGCTGGAGCAGAAGGGCCGTCACATCACACAGGTGCAGACAGGATGGGGCGAGGGCATGTGAGGGCTCCGGGGCACTGGCGCTGCCATCTCCCCAGCTGGGCAGAGTCCACCAGGCAGCGCCAGGGCTTCCAGGGAGCTTCCCCTCGGGTCCGGAGCCCGTCGATAAAGAGACGTTAAGTGCTGCAGGTCAGAAGCTTCCACACGGCATCCGACTTTTATCAAGACAAACTTGTTCAAGTCTTCAACAGGAAAGTGCAAAAGACGTACAAATAAATGGAATCTCTTCTAAGAAGTCGTTCAGGAAAAGGAGGTGAGGGAACACGTCCGGCGTGGCTGTGGGTGACGCTGTGTGGAAGAACATTTGAACCACAATGAGGTGGCACTCCTGGGCTCCGCCCAGCCGAGCTGGGCCTGGTCCTCCACGTGATGGCGTTACTCGGTTTCCCTTTTTGTTCCAAAGTGGCGCCGGCTCCTAAAAAGGCGGCAGCTTTTCTCTCCTGTGGGAGTCGGGCAGGCGGCCCGGCAAGCTCGGCTGCAAAGGGCGGATCAGCACGTTACGCGGTCAGGTGACCGGGTCCCCAGTTACGAGGGGTGGGGGGTGGAGAGGGGGACCCAGCAGTTTGTAGCTGCCCACCCACCACCTATCACAGCCAACTGTGACCACAGGGGGCTCCTGAGCAGCCACACCCCCCAGCCAGGGGCCACTGGGCCAGAACAGCCAGGAAGGCCCCTGGAGCCTCCAGTCAAGTGGCAGTTCTCACAGAGGCAGGCAGGGCTTGGTGGAGGTTGGCAGCCGGGGAAGGAGGCCAGGGTGAAGTGACGTTTTTCCCTGGCATGAGCCCCCGCTTCTGGACAATAACACCTGCCCCCCAAACCCTTGGCCACCCTCCTGGTCCTAGGTAGAGAGTGAGGAGGGCGTGAGACAAGACGTGGCGCCAGCCACCAGCAGGGCAGCAGAGGCAGGACAGCGATCCAGGCAGAGCAGCAGTGACTCACCGCCAGGCACGTGTGTGCACACGCAGGACCAGGCCCAAGTCCACTGGTCCTGCGTGTCCTGCCCCCAGCCAGCCTCCCCATGGGCAGACACGCAGGCTGCGAGGTGGTCCCAGGACAAGGGGGTGGGGGCAAGGGGATCCAGCAGGGGGTGGCTCTTGGCCCCGAGGCAGTGGAGGCTCCAAGGCTCAGGGAGGGGGTTCTGGCGGCTCCGGCTTGCCAGCCCATGGGGAGGGCCCCGAGCAGCGCCTCACCTCTGCTGGAAACGAGCACCGCGACAGAGGGACCTCGCCGAGACGGCTAGATATCTGTCAGAAAGAGAGAAACCGTGGGCTTGCCTGGTGTTGGCGGCGGCGGGCAGGCCAGGCCCGGCGGGCGCCTGTGTGCATGCTGCCCCGAAGCCGACGGGCACCTACCGGTCACATAGGGCCCCAGGGGCATCTGGTTGTAGTTGACAATCCCTCCCGGTCCAGGGCCCCGGAAGTTGGGCCCAAAGTTATTGTTGTACATCTGGGAGGAGCCGAAAGCGCCCTGGAGGCAAGGACGCAGCTTTACGGGGGTCGGGTCATCCCGCACCCCACCCCACCCCCACCCAGGGGCGCCCAGACATGGCAGGGGGCTTGGGCGGGGCGCGCAGACCAAACCTGACCTGCTGGATGGTGGGGTCGCCGGCCCGGTTGGTCAGGCGGCTCAGGATGCTGCGCTCTGACATCTGCAGACGGGCAGCCACCGGGGGGATGCGGGACAGCATGGAGGGCAGGCGGGTCACGTCTGCCTTCATGTCGCTCAGCAGCTCCTCCAGCTGGTTCAGGACTGCGGGCGGGAGGGCAGCGCGATGGAGGGCGGTGCCACCCGCCCTGTGCGCTGTGCCAGGCAGCACCTGCCCAGCAGGTGTTCGTTCCAAGGGCTGTTACTGCGCACCCCAAGCCGCGGGCGCCAGGCCTGCCCAGGCCGAGAGGCAGAGCGTCGCCAACTGGGGGCATAGCAGGGGCTTTCCAGACAACTGCTCCCCGGGGCCCCTCTGGGCTGGGCCAGGGCTGGAGGGCTGCAGAGAGGAGAGCCAGAACCCCTGCCCCAGTGCTATATTTCCCTCCTGGAGCTCCTCAGGGAGGCTGCAGCGCCAGCCCCCCGCTGCACACAGGGCACGGGTGTGTGAGTCCAGCGACTCTCACACATGACCTTGGCCTTGGCCACATCTCTCTTCACTCTGGGCCGTCTGCCTCCCAGCCTGGGAGCTCCCTGCAGGCACAAATGTGCCCAGTGACTCCAGACAGAGCTTTGGAACCAGTGTCCAAAGTCTGAATCCCGGGAGATCTTGGCAAATGACTTCACCTCCCTGAGCCTCGGTGCCTTGTCTTTAAAGTGGGGACAAGAAGAAGACCCACTGCTCAAGGAAATTACGGGGATTGAAGAGAGAACGTGTTTAAGGCATGCTGTCAGCGCTCGATAAACAAGACACTACACACTCCCCCGTTTTCTGTGTCACCTACCCCGGCCCAGGGCATGTACAGAGCAGGCCTTCAGGAAAAGGCTAAAGGAGGAAGGAGCCTCAGTTTCCCCATAGGGAGACAAGGGACTGGACGGCAGGACTGTCCCATCCTGGCCCAGGAGGCTTCACCCTCCGGGCTGAGGTTCTGCCCCCAGCCCCGGCCCCATCAGAGCCCTCGGCTACGGGCAAGGGTGCTCGCTCAGCAGGAGGAAGGCGGGGGCCGCGCTGCAGGAAGCGGGGCTCACTCACCCTTGTGCAGCACGGCATTGGCAGGCTTGTTCCCGGCAAGGGACTCCTTGGACAGGTGCTGGTGGCTCTCAGCAAGGCACTCCACCTCGGCCAAGCGGGCGTTGAGGGCCATGGCTGGGTGGTTGGGGTCCTGGGTCATGTTGAGGTATGCCGCCCTCCGGAGCTGCTCCTCAATGACCAGCGCCTGCTCCAGCAGCTGGGGGCGGGGGACTGAGCGTCAGCCTGGCCCCTCTTCCCAGACGGCCACCACGCTTTCTCCTCCACCAGCACCTGCACCTGGCCGCAGCTCCAGGCAGAAGGAAGGAAGGAGGACACTCCCACCGTCTGTCCCTCCTCTCCTGGCCATGGCCACCCCTTGGAGCTTTCACAAGCTGGCTTCTCTGTACCCCACCACCCCAGGATGGCGAATACCCGCCCAGTGCAGCCTGGCCCAGAGCAAGAATCCCATCACCCTGCTAGTCGACTGACTGATGGATCCCCCGTCGTCGACAGTCTGACCAGGTCTAGGCACATGGGGAGGGGCTGCTGCTGTCTAATTCCTTTGCCCCAGGCCCTCCTGAGACCTGTCCCTCCCGCAAGCCTGGGCCCTGCGGAGGCTGACCTTGAACCTGCGGGCCAGGAACTTGTTCTTCATCTCCAGGTAGTTGCCCTTGTGGATCTCAGACTTGAAGGGCTCGTTGAGGATCATGTACCTCGGGTCGTTCTGGATGTCCTGCCAGCGGGCATAACCATGCCTGGGTGGCACCGTTAAGGGCAAACCTGGCCACTGGAAGGGAGGTCCCTGGCAGCTGGGGCAGGGGGTGGGGGCCACCCAGGGTCCGGCATCCTGGCTGTGTCATCGGACAAGTTATCGGCCTCGAGGCAAGGTGAACATGTTGATGACAATGACAGTGGGAATATCAGCAGACACTGGCAGGTGTCCTGGGGGCGCCAGACACGGCACTGAGGCTTCACGGGCTGACTCCTTCACCCCAACTACCGAGAAATGGAGACATTCACGTCCCAAGCCCTGGGGCCCGGGAGTGGGACTTAATTTAGAAATAGGGTCTCTGCAGATGTAATCCAGTTACGAAGACGTCATACTGGAATAGGGTGGGCCCTAAATTCAACGACTGGTGTCCTTGTAAGAGGGAAATCTGGACACAGACACAGAGACACACAGGGAAGGAGGCCACGCCACAGCAGAGGCAGAGAGTGGAGCGACGTAGCTGCAAGCCCAGGAAGGCCGAGGATTTCCCGCAACCATCCAGAGCCAGAAGAGGCAGGAAGGACCTTCCTGGAGCCTTCAGAGGTCCTCCCTGAGGTCCACCAAGGAACAGGCAGGAGTCTGCCCAGCCTGGCTCGGCCAAGGATACGTCACGATGCCCGCCAGCAGCCAGTAGTCATGGCGCCGGTGCCAGATATCGTAGATTTTCCCCGAGGACACCGCAGCACGCTCCTCGTTCTGCCACAGTGTGTGCAGCTCTGGGAAACAAACCAAGGTGGGCAGAACGAGAGATGCTCTCTAGGCTTTCAAACAGAGGTGGGCTTGGGAGAACCTCTCCCTCACTCCTTGCCACTGCCCCACCCCTGGCTGGAGGTCTAGTGTTGCTAAGAAAGGTTATATAATGGACTTTAATCAATCATTCACATTCTATTATAAACTAGCCATCTGCCCTGACTCCTGGAACCCACAGTTGGAAAGCCTGTGACATTAGCAGCCCCAGCTCTCTGCCCATCGCCCACTCTGGTACCTGTGAAGCCCCCATCTGCAATATTGAACATGAATTTGAACTTCCCATTCTTGTCCTCCTTCTGCCCCTCCTCGTTTTCCTCTTTGTCCCCATTTTGCTGTGTGTCAATGGGCTCCTTCTCCTCAGCCTTGGTGTCGTCTGTGGGGAGCAGAGATCACATTCATCTACCCACCCAAAAGGCACGACCCAGGGGCCTCCCTCTGCAAGCACTGGGGGCCCAAAGGCACCAGGACACATATCCCCTTGTCCTAAAGGGGCTCACCGCCCAGAAGGATTTTAAATGACAAACCGGCAGCCCCTGTCTCTGTCCCAAGCAGGGAGGCTGGTTCCAGGCCCCTCCCCCACCACATCAGGACCACTGGCCAGGCAGGGAAGCACTGTGGAAAGTATAGCTCAGGTCCAAGGATGGCAGAGCTGCCTGAGGGGTCTGATCCCAGGATAACTGTTCCAGAACATTCTAGCCCCTAGAGGTACATATGCAAAGCTTCCAGCTGAGCCCCAATGCCCAAGGCCAAGCTCTATGACCAGTCCTCCCCCCTCCCTTGGTGGCTGGGCCTGAGGAAGGCTCAGGGGAGAGGACAGGGCGTCTGTCCCCCGAGGGGAAAGAGCTACCCGGCTTCCACCCACCAGCTCCAACCACAGCCTAGGGCCTAGAGGACAGAGCCAGGAGGCTGCAGGAGGCTGAACGGGTCCAGAGGGCACCCTTAAGGGACTGGGCCGAGCACAGGGAAGAGCCCCAACCTGGCCTGAGGTCGCCACTGTCCCCTCTGCTGTGGATCAAGCTCAGCTCCAGCTTGTCCAGGATTTTCTCCTTCTCGGGCAGCGCTTCCTCTGCAAGACAAAGAGGGTTCGCGGGCTGGGGAGGGGACTCTGGGCTGGTGGCTTTCCTTCCAGTGCTGTTTTGGCCACACGCAGAACCTCATCCACCAACGTGTTACTCAGAGTCCAATAGGTACCATCAGAGAGAGGCCCCCTGGGGGGCAGGGCCAAGGGCCTGGACACCCCCAACTTACCCTACCCCCAACTCCTCAAGGCCTTGTCTCCACATCCTCCCACTGCAATGACAGCTAGAGGACTCGCAGTTCCGGCAACACAGTGAGCCTTTGTTACTGCCAAACTCCACTTTGAAACCCAGAACTGCTGGGCAAACACACTGCATTAAACGCACACAGGTGGGCTTCTGAGAAGAACAGGAAATCATCAGCCGCCAGGAACGAAGCGGAAATTAAAGCGAGGGAAGCATAAATTGGCATCTGGTGGCCCCAGGCAGGAGGTGATCTGACACCAGGAGGACTGGGAAGGCCTGGAACTCCGGCTGGGTCTCAACACCCAGGCAGGACAGATGAGGCCTCCAGCCCGAAAGATGCAAAGAGCCGGAATTAAGCCAACACCCGCCAAGCCCCGTGGTCTCTGCGAGAGAAGGTTCTGCCCACGGCCTGGGGAGGCCTGTCTCCAGTGTGGGATCTAGAGGAAGGAAGTCCCCAGTGGGGGCTCCAAATCCAAGGCTGTGGGTCCCGCACTGCACCACCCCCTGCAGGCAGCCCATAGCCACCGGTCCCAGACCAGCGAACTGTCCATGAGAGCACTGGGCCCTGAGTGTCTGGAAATAAAGGGGGAGGGACACTCCCACCACCAGGTGACAGGGGATTCCTGAGGCCGTAACAATCCCTGGAGAAAATGCACCCAACCCAAACCTAGACAACAGTGACTCACCTGCCGTGGGCAAGAACGAGCTGACCACAAGGAGACCAGTGTCCTGAGATAAGGAAATAATGGCAAGGAGACTCTAAAATAAGCACGTCAGGAGCGACTGAAGAGAGAGGGAGAAGAGGGAAAAAAGAAGAAACAAAGCCCACAGGGAAAGAATAAGACCAAAAAAAAAAACATTGGGAAAAGCCAGACAAAACTTCTAGAAAGGCCGGGCGCGGTGGCTCACACCTGTAATCCTAGCACTCTGGGAGGCTGAGGCAGGAGGATCGCTCAAGGTTAGGAGTTCGAGACCAGCCTGAGCAAGAGCAAGACTCCGTCTCTACTGAAAATAGAAAGAAATTATCTGGACAACTAAAAATATATAGAAAAAATTAGCCGGGCATGGTGGCGTGTGCCTGTAGTCCCACCTACTCAGGAGGCTGAGGCAGGAGGATCGCTTGAGCCCAGGAGTCCGAGGTTGCTGTGAGCTAGGCTGATGGCTCTGCACTCTAGACTGGGCAACAGAGCCAGACTCTGTATCGAAAAAACAAAAACAAACTTCTAGAAAGAAGAAAGAATATACAATCATTAACATTCCTTTAAAGCAGGGAGTTTCCTCTGGCTGGTTGCAGGAAAGGAAGATTTGAAGCACAGGAGGGTTCCCCTCACCAGTGCTGGCTTGAAGCCAGCCTGGGCCAGGTGGCAGGAACGCAGTGGCTTCCAGGAGCTGAGAGTGGCCCCCAGCTGACAGCCAGCAAGGAAACAGGACCTCAGTCCTCCAACCTCAAGGAACTCAATTCTGCCAACAGAATGAGCTTGGCAGTAGCTCACGCCTGTAATCCTAGCACTCTGGTGAGGCCAAGGCAGAATGATAGCTTGAGGTCAGGGGTTCGAGACCAGTCTGAGCAATAGCGAGACCCTGTCTCTACTAAAAATAGAAAAAAATTAGTTGGGCATGGTGGCACATGCCTATAATCCCAGCTACTTGGGAGACCGAAGCAGGAAGATCGCTTGAGCCCTGGAGTTCGAGGATGCAGTGAGCTGTGATGACGCCACCACACTCTAACCCGGGCAAAAGAGCAAAACTCTGCCTCAAAAAAGAAGAAAGAAAAGGAGAAAGCTTGGAAGCTGACTTTCCCCTTTTTCCCGGAGCCTCCAGCCGAGAACTCAGCCTCGCCAACACCTGGATCACAGTCGTGGGAGACCCTTGGCGGGGAACCCGGCCGCGCCACGCCGGGCTTCCCACCTACGGCACCAGGAGCTGATCAGCCAGCGTTTTTTTAAGCCACTAAGTTTACAGTGATTTGTCACTCAGCCATACAAAGTAACACAAATGGGAAGGCTAAAAACAGCTGGGTAAAAGAAACATAAACAGGAGCCAGCCCCGAGGGTCACTCAAAGGCCTCGCGGAGAGCTGGCGACAGAGCAAAGCAGCAGCAGATGCCTCGGCCCGTCCCTCGCTAACCTTGCACCTGCTGCCTTCCTCGTCACAGCACGGGCCCTCTCGCCGCACAGCGTGTATTTCTGTTCCAAATAAGCATAATGGGGCCAAAGACGATATTCAGCGAGGGCATGGCTGACGGTTTTCCCACAATTGGCAAAGGCATAAATGCTCAGCTTTAAGAATCACACTGAGTCACAAACAGGATAAATACAAACTTCGCTGTAAAAAACATGAAAAACTTCATTGTAGTGAAACCAATATCACCAGGACAAGGAGAGTGTCTTAAAAGCAGCCTTAGAAAAGATGGAAAAGATAAATTTGCTACTAAGGAGCAGCAGTGACCGCGATGGCAGCCTTCAAAAAAGTAAAGGAAAAGTAACACACGGACGAGAGAATTCAGCATCGCAGCAAGCTGCCGAAAGCGCCACTACCAAGCGAGCTTCAGGAAGGGCTGTGACTGAAGCCGTGATGGGCGAATCAGCAAACGTAAAGCTGGTAAGAACGTGGGAAGGTCTGAAAAAGGATTGGAAATTTAGAAATAAGCATAACAACAAATTTGGGCAAGTAAAAGCAAGTCGAAAGTAGAATACTGGGCAGACAAAGGGAAAGTGCATCACAGCTAATGCTGCCCACGGCCCTGTGCTCTTCGGAAGAGAAATATTAAAAACACAAGAGTACAGAATAGAATCAGCCATAAATGTCCCCAGTTTGAGTTGACGGGGGAAGGGAGGTATAAAGAAAATTTGATCCATCCAAGAGATGGCAGGAAAGAAGGAAAAAAAAGACAAGAGAAAAGGAATATAAAACACAAAATAAGCAAGTAGAAATTCATCCACATATCTAGCTATGACAATAAAGGTAGAGAGATTAGAGCTGCCAGCTAAAAGATAAAGACCCTATGATTAGATTTAAAATAGTGAATTCCGACCAGGCAAGGTGGCTCCCACCTGTAATCCTAGCACTCTGGGAGGCCGGGGCGGGAGGATCGCTTGAGGCCAGGAGTTCAAGACCAGCCTAAGCACGAGTGAAACCCCATCTCTACTAAAAATAGAAAAAATTAGCCAGGTGTGGTGGCTCACACCTGTAGCCCCAGCTACTCGGGAGGCTGAGGCAGGAGGATTGCCTGAGCCCAGGAGTGTGAGGTTGCTGTGAGCTAGGCTGACGCCACGGCACTCACTCTAGCCCGGGCAAAAAGAGTGAGACTCTGTCTCAAAAAAACAAAAAAAAAAAAGAAAGAAGCCAGATGCAAGAGGCCGGTGTATGGCATTATTCCACTGATATGAGATGTGTGGAACAGGCAAACCCACCGAGTGCCAGGGGCTGGGAGAGGGTGAAGATGGCAGCAACTGCTGATGGGCAAAAGGTTTCTTTCTACCGTGATGAAAATGTTCTGGAATTCGACAATGACGACGGTTACCCGACTCTGTGAATGTACTAAAGAACAAGGAATGGTACACTTCACATGGGTGAACTGCAGGGGATGTGAATTATATCACAATAAAGCCGTTATTTAGAGAAAAGTATACCAAATATATACTAAAGTAAGATCAACCCAAATCAGCCAAAATAAACTTTAAAGCAAAGAGTTTAAAGAGGGACAAGAGGGTCATTACAGAATAATTAGAGGCACATTTTGCTAAAAAAAAAAAAATATGAACAAATATGCACCTGACAACCAAGTCTCAAATGATATAAAGCAAAATCTGGCATTACCAGGAGAAAGAGATTAATCCACTATCCTGAGAGATTTTAACACAAATCTCTCAGAGACTGACTGATCAAAGCAAACCGAATACTAGCAGGAATGCAAAAGCTTAAACAACACGATTAACAAGCATTATCTAATGCGCCATTGCATATGTTGAGAACCTTACGCCCGGCAATCAGAGAATACACATCCTTTTCAAACACACGTGGAGCATTCGCAAAATCTGACCACATCAGGCCGGAAAGCAGGTTTCAACAGTATCCTGCAGACTCATGTCCTCAAACGATGACACAAATGAGTTAGAAATCACTAATTAAAGAGCAGCCCGATGACCCCCAACCTCTGGATGGTCGGAAGCATCAAAGCACACGTGTAGAGACGTGGCACAGAGCAGCGCGCAGGGCGGCCGCAGCCAGGGAGAAGCGGAGTGACGTGCAGCCGCCCCCCTCTCTGCCCAGTGCTGCTGGGACCCGGAGGGGCGGGGGGCGGGGGGGGGGGCGCGGCCTGCCAGAAGCCCGTACCTTTCAGCAGCTGCTCCGGGGAGGGCTGGGCCTTCTCCGCCTCCTCTGGCCGCTCCTCCCGCGCCCTCTCCTTGA
>RJWJ010005848.1:0-65788 GCA_004363605.1 Indri indri
TAATAAATTCTAGATTAGTCTACATTATTCAAGGACAGAAAATCTTTCCTTTATGAACCATTATTTCAGTCTGTTACAGTTTGCAGATCATGTTCTGTTTTGTTTAAATGCACAGACCCAACCCTATTTAGTTTATACAATATAAAAAAAAAATCGGTATTACTTAGAACTCAGGCTAAATCAGATGTGGTGTCATCTTAAGTAGTGGTAAAACTTCCAGTATCAGCAAATACACTATAAGAAAGTTCAAAAGAAAATGAAAATGGCTTCCACAGTGAGGAAAATCCTTAGAATCAGTGACCACCATAGGGAAGTATATGACACCAGGCTCGAATTCAGTGTACATTAAATAAACCAGCATAGCAGGGGATCAATAAGGTGGACTGGCAGGTGATGCAAAGGGAGACAATGGGTCCTTCCTCCATATCGAGTAATTTAGGGCTCTTTAGGATAGAGGCAAATAATCCAAAACAATTGAAAGAGAACAGCAACTATAACAAATGTCATTCATAATCATGGCCATGGGCTGACAACTTTGACTTATGCTAGAACTCCTGTAGATGACGTAGCCAGGGACTTCTGGCTAACTAAAGCTTTTCCTTGTACATCTCACTGCTCATTTAAAATGGATAAGAACCATGTCCAATTACTTTTTGTGGAACATCTTATTTATTCCCTAATAATACCACATAACTGAGGAATTAAAATATTCTCACTTCTTAAATAAGAAAAATGCAATTCTTGAGGGGAATATTATGTAGTTCCTAATAGTCTTATGAAATTACATCATGTGCTTTCATTTTCATAAATTTAACTAATATTTTAAATAAGTTGGGTAACCATCCCTGCCTTCCAAAATAAAGAGGATACAGACTGAGTATGATAAAGATTGTGTGAATCCGTTCCCTCAGGGCATCTGTTTCTGTGACCTCGAATTGTGACCATATTTGACTATATTTACTGAACACTGTTGTAGTCCCTCAAACACAAGACTTTTCCAGTGTTGGAGGAAAAACTGACTGGATTAGACTTAATAAGAAACAGTATAGAAGTACTGTACTTTATAGAAAACTTAAGGTATTTTTAACAATAAGTACTCTCAGTTTTGACTTTATTCTTGGACTAATCTAACTTCTATAAGGAATGAGATGTCATTAAAGCATTATCAGGAAAACACCCTCTCTAGAAACATGCTGTGAATGTTAACATTTAATGTTGACTTTAACTACGAATCTAAAAGTTAAATAATCTTACCCTCGGGGACCATCTGGAATGGCATTTGCTTTGCGGCATGTATCTAGGACGCTTGTTCCAGGGTCGAGAACTAATTCAGAAAATGAAGCTTCTTTAAACAACTCTTTTAACTCTTGATCGGACATGACCTCCAGTGCATCTATGCTGCTATGATAAAGGGCTTGTGTACACCTGAAAAATATATTTTAAGCACATCATGAAAGTGCTTATTCAAATACATGTTCTAATACCCATCAACCAATTATGGAGCGCCCATGTTCCAGACTGAAACTTTCTGAAATGTCTATTATATTTGGTATAATTCATAAATTTAATGCAAGATAATCTTTCCAATAAATGGGCTATTTTAAAGCACTTAAATACTGATAATTTTTGTCAGTGATAAATGACAAGATAACCCTAAAACAGCATACCTCCTAATTTTCTCATGTCTATCAACTAAATAACTTTATCAAGTATTAATTATACTAAAAGGCTACCTTTTAGCAGAATCCAGTCCTTCTCGTCCATGAACAAGCTTTGTTACTTCTGCAGCAAGTCGTTTCTGAGGACCCCGCTTTTCTGGCTCTTTGAGGTGCAGCTGCATAATGTGGTCGATCTCTGGAATAGGCAGAAAAGTGAAGAGCTTCAGGAACCTTTGGGACAAAAAAATAAAGTGTTATATTTATAGCACATATTTAATTTTTTATCTCCAGCTCCCTTACCTTTTAAAGGATATCCTGCTTACTTTAAAATTTGTATTTTTAAAGATAAAATGTAACATGCAGAAAGGTACTGAAAATAATAGATACCCATGCACACACCATTCAGGTTTAAGATGTTATTATTTTGCCATTTTTGTTTTCTATCTTTCCTTTTTCAAAGGAATAAAATAGTCTAGATATAGACGGAAGCCCTAGTCCTATCACATTCCCTTCCTTGCCCCAGAGATCACCACTAATCTAAATCTGTGTGCATCCTTCCCAAGCATGTTTTTGTTTTTGTACTCTTATGTGTATGTACCCATAAATAAAAAGTATTGTGCCATTTAAAAATTGACATAAATACACTCATGCTTCTCATAACAATGCTTTGGTCAATGACAAACTGCATATACAACAGTGATCCATAAAACTATAATACTGTATTTTTATTGTACCTTTTCTACATTTAGATACAAATACCATTGTGTTACAACTGCTTACAGTATTCAGTACAGTAACATGATGTACAGGTTTGCAGCCTAGGAGCAACAGGCTATACCACCTAGATTTGTGTAAGTACACTCTGATGTTCGCACAACCACAAAATGGCCTAACGATGCATTCATTTCTCAGAATGTATCCCCATTGTTAAAAGATGCATGACTGTAATATTGTCCTGTATGTATCCTCTTTTTTAACATTTTCTTTGGTGAAACATAACACATAGAAAAAAGTACATTAATTACAAAGATCCACCTTAATGAATCATTACAGAACAAACACCTATGGAACCATCACCTTGGTTAAGAAATACATTACCCCTACCTGAGGAAGCCCAAATACATCACACACCTCCATGTCCCCTCCAAGTTAACTACTACTCTGCCTTTCATGGCAATCACTTGTTCTTCTTTACACTTTTAACAACTCAGTATGCCTCCCTAAAGAGTATCACTGAGTTTTGCCTGACTATAAAACTTTATCTTTAGGAGATTCATCCATGATGCTGTGTGTACAGCATTCCATGCTATGAATATTCCACAATGTATTTATTTATTTATTCCACTGTGGACCTTTGTGTTGTTTCTACTTTTGGATACTTGCTAATAATGCTATGAATATCCTCACATATTTCTCATGATGTACACATACACTAATTTCTGCTGGGTATGCCCCAGGAGAGGAAGTGCCGGATCATAGGTTACGGGCATATTCAGCTTTAGTAGGTACTGCCAAATGTTTTTCCATAGTGGTTTAAGTTTACTCTAGCATCACCTTCAAACATACTCACCAACATGTTGTACTGCCAGCTCTTTTGTTTAGCCATTCTGGAGGGTGTATAATAGTATCTCACTGTGCCTTTATCTTGTATTTTTCTTCACGTTATTAGGGCTAAGCACCTTTTTCATATGTTTTTGGCCTTTGGGTGGGATTTTTGTGAAGTACCTGCTGAAGTCTCTTTCCATTTTTATGCTGAGTTGTCTTTTTCTCACTGGCTTAGAGAAATTCTTTATATTAATTTGAATACGAGCTCTTTATCAGGTAGATGTACTGAAAATATCTTCTCCCACTCTTAACTGATTTTTGATGAACAGATCTTTTTTTTTTTTTTTTTTTTTTTGAGACAGACTCTCTCTCGCCTGGGGCGAGTGCCGTGGCGTCAGCCTAGCTCACAGCAACCTCAAACTCCTGGGCTCGAGCAATCCTACTGTCTCAGCCTCCCGAGTAGCTGGGACTACAGGCATGCGCCACCATGCCCGGCTAATTTTTTTCTATATATATATTTTTAGCTGTCCAGTTAATTTCTTTGTATTTTTGTAAGAGACGGGGTCTCGCTCTTGCTCAGGCTGGTCTCAAACTCCTGAGCTCAGAACGATCCGCCCGCCTCGGCCTCCCAGAGTGCTAGGATTACAGGTGTGAGCCACCGCGCCCAGCCTAACAGATCTTAACTTTAATTTAGTCTATCAATTTTATCCTTTTGTGTCCTGTTTAAGAATCTTTCTCTATCCTAAAATCATAAAGATATTTTCCTATTTATCTTCTAAAAGCTTTATTGTTTTGTCTTTTGTAATAGATTTAGGTCTATAATCTACCTGGAATTGACTTTTGTGTACTATGTAAGGTTAAAGTTCCATGCACCCCCGCCCCCAGTATAGACATCTAATTACCTAAGCAATATTTATTGAAAACACTGTCTTACCAAACTGCAGTGCCACCTTTCAGAGATAAGATGACCACATATGCTAGAGGCTGTCTGGATTCTCTAATCTGTTCCACTAGTCTCTTAACTGTAAGTTTAGACTTGTACTTTAAACCTAGAAGTCATTATTAGAATTAATAACTGAGTTGGCAAGATTGCTGGATACAAAGATAATATACTGAATTGTATTTCTATATACTAGAACTAGATAGAAAATGAAATCTTCAAAAAATTATCAGTTCTTGATACATCAAAACCCTAGGACTGTATCATCAAGCATGCTCCGAAATCTAAAGGAAAAAAAAAAAACCTTTAATTACTGTAATTTTGTAATAAGGCACGGTATCTTCCACTCTGTTCTTCAAAAACATCATCTTAGTTCTTTTTATTTCCACGTAAATCTTAGAATGAGCTTGTCAAGTTCCATAAAAAAAGCCTGTTTAGAGATGGTTGGCATTGCGCTGAATATGTGGATAAAATTGAGAACTGATATCTTTCTGTACTATGAATATGGCATAACTCTCCATTTATGTAGATCTTCTTTAATTTGCTCAAGAGTGTGTGCGTGTGTGTATTTTAAGAGACAGGACCTGGGTTTGCTGCCCAGGTTGGAGTGCAGGGTCCCAATTATAGCTCACTGTAACATCAAATTTATGGGCTCAAGCAAGTCTCCTGCCTCAGCCTCCCGAGTAGCTGGGACTACAGGTGCATGCTACCACACCTGGCTAATTTTTTTAAAAAAACTTTTTGTAAAGATGGGGTCTCACTGTGTTGCCCAGGCTGGTCTTCCCAAAATGCTGGGATTACAGGTGTGAGCCACTGTGCCTGGTTTCAACAGTGTATTTTGTTTTACAGGAAAGTCATATATATTTAAAAAATTTTAAAGAATGATTCTTAGATTATTCTGATGATACAACAGTATCAAAATGAAATTTTTTTCACTTTTTGTTGCAGGTATATTTCTTTTCTCATTAATTTGTAGTCTAAACATTTAAGGCAATGTGAATTAATGAGAAAATCATTTTTTATTTTAATTTTTATTTTTTGTGAGGCAGAGTCTCACTCTGTTGCCCTGAGTGCCATGGCATCAACCTAGCTCACAGCAACCTCAAACTCCTGGGCTTGCAAGCAGGCCTCCTGCCTCCCAGGTAGCTGGGACTACAGGTGCACACCATGATACCCAGCTAATTTTCCTGTTTTTAGCAGAGACGGGAGTCTCACTCTTGCTCAGGCTGGTGTAGAACTCCTAACCTCAGGTGATCCTCCTGCCTCGACCTCCCAGAGTGCTAGGATTACAGGTGTGAGCCATCGTGCACAACCAGAAAATCAGTTTTAAAAAGGATCTTTAGAGTTATATTTGTGAAAGAAGAGAGATAAGGGGAAAATAAGGGTTGTAAAGTTTAAGAGAAGAGTGAAAGAACTAGAATACGCAAGTGATAAAATCCTAGAAACTTGCTAGATACAGATCACAAACTTAACTCTAAGTTTTCTAGCCAACCACTGTGGTTTGTTTTCTGCTCTGACCAACAAAAAGGGTTTAACTTTAGAACACAGTAAAAATCGCACTGTTCTGTGATGTAATGGTTTATGTGTAAACAAAGTAAAAAAACAAAGAACTATAAGGGTACATAGAGATCCAATGGCTAAAATTACATCAGGAGTTTATGGTGTTAATTTTTCTCAGCCGCTATTAAGAACTCACCTTTCCACTGAATCATCTTGCTGCCTGATAAAGAATTGATACAATTCAAATGGAGATGTTTTCTCTCTGTTTAGCCAAACAGCATTGCCGGCAGACTTTCCCAGCTTTGCTCCAGTTGTACTTGTAATTAGAGGGACAGTGATTCCAAACACATCTTCTCCAGTCAACCTATGCATGAAGAAGGACTTCATTATGAGCCACACACACAAGTAGTGGTAGGTTCCACTATTCACGCTTCAGATTTCAGTCTGGTTACTTGCTCCAAGAAAACTTCTTTGACTTCCTAAATCTGGATTCTTGTCCCTCTTATGTACTGTTACAGCATTTACTCTATTTTTGAATGTGCCATTCTGAACTACAATTGCATGAGTGGCTCTGGGGCAAGCCAAAGGGACGTACTGCATAACTAGGCACTAGACTAGATTCTGAAAGGCTGCGTGGGAAGAGCAGAGAAAACTGGGGTGAAGGGGCAGCCAGGAAGAGACACTAAAGGAGATGTTTTAAAAATGAGTCTTGGCTCTGCAGCACCTGGGCTAGCCCTCTACTTCATCTCCCTCAAGAAGATGCTATTAAAACCTATGTTGCTTGTCAATATCTGGAGATGAAAAAAATTTTTTGAGACGTCAACCAAAGAGTAACACCAAGCTTCATGGTGGGTGCAGAGCTAAGGCAGACATGTTACTCAAGAAGGCCCAGTCACGTTCAGGTATAACCAAACCTGAACAACAGTTTCTCAGAAATTGAGAGGGCAACTAAGGGGAAGCAAAACAGACACACCGAATCTTGACTAGTAATCTATTTTCCCGCAGAGTTCTAGAATACGCCCCTTACTCTTAATATCCTTAAATTGGCCCTTTAGTTCTCACTAGCCAGTGTTATTAATGCCATTATAGACGCTTAATGGGGATAAAACCAACAAGGGCTTCAGGGAATGGCAGCATTCCATAATCCTAATTATGAAACACAGGCTACTAGTGTGTAAATTATTTGGCCCAGTATTTCTCCTGGGTCTAAAGGCTCTTACTTGTGAATGAACTCGTATCCAGACATGATGTTGCCCAACTGATCAGATCCTCCCAGCTGGACTCTGCATCCATAACGCTGGAACAGGTGATAGAAGTCATAGGCCTGGAGCACCTGGTAAAAGAACTCTGTCAAGCTCATGCCCTCGGGGCCCTTGAGCCGCGTCTGCACGCTCAGCCGGCTCAGCAGCGTGCCCATACGAAAGTGACCGCCCATTGCCGCCAGGAAGTTCACCAGGTGCTCCTTCTGGTACCAGGCTGAGTTGTCCAGCACGGTGAAGCTGCCCCAGGGACACCCATCATTGAAGAGCTGCTGGTGATTTGCCGCCAGGGTCTCAAGCCCCCGGCGCAGGGCGCGCGCGTTAGCTCCCACGCGCTCTGCGTCCAGCGCCTCGCGCTCCTTGGTACGGCCGCTCGGGTCTCCCAGGCGTGCCGTGGCGCCTCCTACCAGCGCGATCACGTTGTGGCCCGCTCGCTGGAAATGAAACAGGCCCAGCAGCGCCAGCAGATGCCCCACATGAAGCGAGTCAGCTGTGGGATCGAAGCCGCAGTAAATGGTTTGGGGAAAGTTGCCCGCCGAGCCACGGTCGAAGAGCTCTGGGAGCTCTATCTTCGTACCCTTCTCCGGGAAGAAATCCTTGAACAGACCCCGAGCCTTCTGCGCCGCCAGTAACCCCTGAGCACCCGAGTGGGCCTTACGGATCCCCAAGGGCAAGACTCCTGACGGGGTTAGGGCACTAGACCACCAGCCCCTAGAAAAAAGCCGCAACATGGGCGCCGCCATCCTGGTGGCGGCACGCAAGGAATGCCGGGATCGTAGCGGCCTCGCTGCACCCCGCCTTATACCGCTCCTAGGGAAGTGCGTCAGTGTCTTTCTGCGCATGTCCGGGTGGTGCGCGAGGCGGTTACTTAGTAACGGAGCCGGTGTTTCAGCCAGCCTCTGGAGTTCCGACTATCCGAGTGGTGATTCCGCCCGGGACTCAGTATAGCCTTAACGTTCCTAAAATTTCCTCATCCGCCAATGTAGACATTTATGATAATAGTTCCTACCTCATAGGGTTGTGAGGATTAAGAATTAAAGCATTTGGTACATAGTGCTCTACAAATGTTAACTTTTATTTAAATTTTCACGTAAAAACACTGTGATGTGCAAGTTCTTTCAGGTCTTGGTTCTATGCAAAAACCTGTTCACGGGGGTTCTAAAGTCTTAGTAATTGTCATGGAGAGATACGGATTTGGCCCCGAGACGCCATTTCGTAGTACCGATTTCCCAAGTGCGCCTCAGTCCCCCAATATTCACTAGCTTCTCCAGGAGGTGGCAGTCTTGTCCAAGCTATAGCGAGAGAAAGTGGAAACACTAAATGCATTAAGTCCTATGTCTTATTTATTATTTTAAATACAGGTAGCTAGGTTGGGACACAGCTTGGCATGATTGGATTCAAATTAGTAATCACGTGGCCAAGCATGGCAGGTGCTTTGAATACTCCACTCACCAGGGATGCGGTTCTTTTTGACAAGCTGGCTGGCAGGTGATTCAGCTCCAGAATCTCATTTTAGAGTCAGATTTCCAGGACCCCTCTCAGCAGCAACTGTCTTAGGTCAAGTTCCCTGGATCTAAGTTAGAGATTTGTGCGCAGGAGGATAATTGGGGCGTGCTCTTGGGAACACACCGGTAATTGAGTGGGGGAAGCAGAGATGAGCAGAGGGAGAAGCTGAACACTGAACAATTTGTAATTAGAGGTCTCTGACAATCTCATAGTGGGCTCTGGAGCTGGAATTTCCTCTCAGAAAATTCATCCTGAATTGAGGCAAGAGGACACACCTTTAACCCTCTTATTCACTACTCATTAAATTTGGGATGCACATGGGGAGGAAGCAAAATACAGGACACCGCTTTTGGCGGAGGGAGATGTGCTGAAAGAGACTCAGGTGTGAGCCGTCAGCAACCAACACTCCCAGCAGCTGTGGGAGTGCACGCCCTGGTCCCGGAACAGGGATCTGGGCCGTCATGCTCTAAGCCATTCCCCGGAAGACCTTTCCATTTCAAAACATTATAAATCCATTTAACAAAATGAAATATTATTTTAATAATTAGTTTCTTTGCATGTATAATTATCAGTGAATTTAGTTTCTCATCGCCCGATAGTAACTTCAACCGGGTTTTTAGATACTCATTCAACAGCCTATATAACATAATCCCAAATGCTGAAGAAAATAATCGGGGTGTGTTCTCTCATGTTGTTATTCAAAATATCTGAAAATTTGTAATCATAACCTGTTGATCTGCAGTCTTATGTCCCGCCACTTTGATTAGGGACAGATTTCCGTATGCATAGCAAGGACTTCTCCTGAGCCCACAGCCAAGGGTGCTTTCTATTTAGTACCTAACACACAGGCAGACTTGAACCTTTTCGGAGGGGAATCTTTCATTCTTGAGGATTCTGGTCAATATGACACACAAGTATCTGGCTTTTAAAGGTGTGAGTAATTTTACACCAGAAAGAATGATTTCATATCGTGGTTTAATTAGTCACTTCAAGAAACTCTGCTTCTTAGAAAAGTATGTCAGCGTTAACTTGATGGCCTGTGCTTAATGGAGAAGAATTTTTGGGGATGATGAAACACAGAAAATTTCTACCTGGGATCAAAATTTATTATAAAGTCTTTAAAAAAAGAGATTTGAGTTCTACTTTATGTCTTAAGTTTAGTTGTATTTCATGAAGGGGTAGCGAAGTCCCGTGTAGAAGGTAGTATCAGAGCAGGCGCTGTGTAAGACTTGAGAGCACAATGACCTCAATAGTTTTGGAAAATACATTGAAATCAATATTTTCCTTTCATAATTTGTGTTGGTATAATAAACGAGGCTTGTCCAAAAGACAGGAATAAGAGAAGGTGCGATGGGACTTTCAAACCTTTGGAATTAGTACTCACTTTGGCAGCATATATACTAAAATTGGAACAGTACACAGAAGATTAGCATGGCCCCTGAATAAAAAACAAACAAACAAACCAACCTTTGGAATTACATCAATGGCTAAAATTTTATGGGACTGTACCCATGACTTGCACTTGGGTTAAGAAAAGGTGACCAAGTTGATTCTTGATCTTTTTATTGGCTTGAAAAGTGAATGCATACATGTTAAAAAGTATTTCAGAAAATATGGTTTATCCCAACTGTAAAATAACTTGAGGTTAGCTGACCTTGAATTAGGGGCACATCTATTTTGCAATTACCCTTTCCTGCAACAAAATGCCACATCAATATTCTCTTTGAAAGTATCCCTGTTTTATATGGTTTGGTTTTCAAAATGTAAACAATTATAATAGCATTCAATAGGCACAGAGTTAAGAGTGATAGTGTTTTAACTGGTCTCTACTTAATTTTGAAGCGTTTCTCTGTCTTTAGCATGGTATGCACTCAGATTACAGCAGAGATCCAGGTAGGGCTGAAATATGAGCTGTCACCTAAGGTCACAGGAAAATGACAGCAGAAAGGAGTTTGAGGAATTCTGATCATTATAATCACTTCTCTTGGAGACTTAAAGTATAGACAGGTTTCTTCAGAAACATAAGTGGTGACATAGGGTGCGAAAGGGAGTTGATAGGAACAAGGAAGAGAAATTGTAGGTTACTTCAGGGATTTAGCTATGGCTTTTCTCCTGGCTGAAGTATTTCCATGACATTCCTATTTCCTACCACTTGGGAACAGGAAAAGAATTTCTAAAGGTTGCTTTCAAGCCTTTGTTGTCTTTGTATAATAATTTATAAATCAATCTGCCTCATAATTGCATCTTCTCACATGACTTCCTGTTTCCATTATTCTTGAAACCCACATTTAACGTCCTAAAGAATCCTCCCACTCTGCCCATCCTCACCTGCAAGGCAATTGCTCCCCTTTCGTTCCAAACTAGTTCCTTCCAGGAAGTTTCTCTGCATTAGATGGGATAACGGAAAGATGCTTTTACTATTCAGGCTCGTCATGCCCCTGAAATGTATTAAAATGTGAAATCAATAGGCCGGGCGCGGTGGCTCACGCCTGTAATCCTAGCACTCTGGGAGGCCGAGGCGGTTGGATCACTCAAGGTGAGGAGTTCGAGACCAGCATGTGCAAGAGCAAGACCCCGTCTCTACTAAAAATAGAAAGAAATTAGCCAAACAACTAAAAATATATATATAGAAAAAATTTGCCAGGCATGGTGGCACATGCCTGTAGTCCCAGCTACCCAGGAGGCTGAGGCAGGAGGATCGCTTGAGCCCAGGAGTTTGAGGTTGCTGTGAGCTAGGCTGACACCACGGCACTCTAGCCCAGGCAACGGAGCCAGACTCTGTCTCAGAAAAAAAAAAAAAAGTGAAATCAATAATGCTCATCCTTTTCACAAAAAGGAAAGGCCATTAAATTCTATTACAAATATAAATTCACATAAGCCAAGTGTCTTGAAACCTAGTCTACGTCCTTTGATTGAAATGGCTTTAATGTTTTTGAGCTGGTAGTCATTATAACATCCAAACATTTTATAGAAGAGATTAGTTTCTTTTAAATGCTGGTTGTAGGAGGATAACCAGACAAAGAAAAAAGTTACCACATGTGCATTTCCTTTCCATATTAGAGTTTAGAGAAAGATACATACAGATTTTTTTTTCTTTCTTTTAAGCTGCTGTGTAGCCAGTGGAATAGCCTGGAGGTCTCAGAGTTGCCATAACCATGTGCACCAGGTCCTGTACCCATATGGCTAGATAATATTTTTAGATATTTATGGCGTTTTGTGTTTTAATCTTTCCTTCTCTACTTTCCATTCTAACTATCCATTTAAGATAGTTAAGATAAATTTTGGAATTTTCCTATTTCTTAACTTACCTTGGTAATTTTCTGGTCTCTCTGACACAGTGTACAAGCAAATCAATCATCTCATCATTGTCCTTTCATCAAGGCCAAGTGAATTTATATCTCTATTGGAGAAGCAAAACAATAAGCAATCAGTCTGTTTTGCGGAGCATTTTCATTTTGATTAAGCCTATTTTTGTCTTTTTTTCCCTGGTGTCTTCAATGTAAGCTTTATGTGCTTCTATTGCAAGCACTGAATGGTCAATTATCTACTGAGAAGCAAGTCTGAAAACATCTCTCTAACTAGTGTTCTATAACATTATAATGGGGATAAATACTTTGCATTTAGTTGCCCCAAGAGGAAAAGTCAAATATCCTCACAACAACAATAAAATATGGTTCTGAGTGGTAACACAAAGATCAGTGGTCCAAAGACCACTGGACTAGGAGTCATAGAAATGGGTAGTTGTCTCAGTTCATCCTTAACTAGCTGTACGTTCTGAGTTAAGTCACTCAACACACTAGGCCTTGGTGTTCTCATTTCAAAAATAAATGTGTTATATTAGGTTAACTCTAAAATTTCATCCAGCTCTAAAATTCTAAGATGCCTGTTTGCAATTATGTTAGACAAAGGTCACATTTATTGTTTGTCAGCTTTACCTTCATTAGTTAAGCCACCATACCAGAGAGGAGATTAAAAATGCATTCTTCTATCGCCTCCCTATTGAAGTTTGCTTAAGTAGCAGAAGCCAGTTTAAGTTCATGTCTACATGGCTGTAAATTGTTTTGTGACAAATTTCGAAAAATGAAGATTTAGAAAGTGGCAATTAACCAATGAAATATAAATCATATTTACAGAAATGTTCAATCTAGACCTAAGCAGTTCTGCTCAGATCCAAGCAGTTGTGGCCACCAGGGATTTCATTCAAAGCTGCTCATGGGTGGGAAGCCAAACTGGAAAGCTCTCACTAACAGAACTAGCAAACGAAACAATGTGTCTGTATTCCCATAGCTACTTTTTCTAAAACCAAAGGAAATCTTAAGACACCCATACCCCCTCCTCTCATTATGTGTCTCATCTAACTCTTCTCCAAGCACAGTTTAGAGCAGGTTTAGGGGCGTGGGAACCAGGAACACAGCGGTCTCAGATTGTGACCAAATACATAGCACATGTCACCCATTAAGATACTCCCTATGGACTGCGAACATTAGTCCACGTTATATACTTGAGAAAGCTTCCTGTAAGTAGGTGACCATGGCCCTGGTTTATCTGCCTCTTGTCTCAGCCTAATTCCTGGTATGATGCCTTGTACTCCAAAATGTCCTCTTTGGCAATAAATTATATGAACATTCTATCTAAAGTTTCTACTCTGGAAAAGAAGTTAATCAAAAAATTTTTTTGGGTTAAGGGTTCTTAATGCTTTGTGGAGGATTCTCAAATACAAATTGATTCTCTTTCATAATGTGACTTGTTTTTTTGTTTTGTTTCATTTTGTGTTTTTGAAATGGGGTCTCGCTCTGTTGCTTGGGCTAGAGTACAGTCGTGTCATTATAGCTCACAGCAACCTCAAACTCCTGGGCTCACGCGATCCTCCTGCCTCAGCCTCCCAAGTAGCTGGTACTACAGGTGCGTGTCACCATGCCCAGCTAATTTTTCAATTGTTTTGTAGACATGGTTGCTTGAGCTGGTCTCAAACCCTTGGCATCAAGCAATCTTCCCAACTTAGCTTCTCAAAGTGCTAGGATTACAGGTGTGAGCCACTGTGCCCAGCCAGTATAGTCCAAATGGTAGGTCGAATGGGCATACAGAGCTGCAACATTGAAGTTATTTAGTAAGACAATGCCAGAATGGCCATATGTATAAGAATAATGAAATGTTTATATATTGTGGGGTTTTTTTTTTTGTTTGTTTTTGTTTTGAGACAGTCTCACTATGTTGCCTGGGCTAGAGTGCCGTGGCGTCATCCTAGCTCACAGCAACCTCAAACTCCTGAGCTCAAGCGATCCTCCTGCCTCAGCCTCCCAAGCAGCTGGGACTACAGGCATGTGCCACCATACCCGGCTAATTTTTTCTATATATTTTTAGTTGTCCAATTAATTTCTTTCTATTTTTAGTAGAGACGGGGTCTCGCTCTTGCTCAGGCTGGTTTCGAACTCCTGAGCTCAAACAATCTGCCCACCTCGGCCTCCCAGAGAGCTGGGATTATAGGTGTGAGCCACTGCACCCGGCCTATATTGTGGTTTTGATCATAAGAAATATGAGAAAATACAAGCACAAAGATGCGTATCAAGTTATTATTTTAACTAGCAAGCTGTTGGAAAAAATTAAACATCCAAAGGTAGAGCACTGATTAAATAAATTGTGGTGTAATTCCTGCTGGTATGTTTTGTAGCCATTAAAATTGTGATTATAAAATACTAATGAAATAAAGAAACAATAGTATACATATAGGGAGGTGGGATAGAATTCTCTAAAATTAAAAAAGGGTGAGGCCATAGATGAAAAGGTTAATAACTTCTGCTTATAACTTTTAGAAATGAAATAAAAACATTTATAATGCATGTAAGAAACAACTTATTAATCATATCTGAAATGTGTAAGGAATACTTAGTAATTAAAGAGAAGTCTAATACTCCAATAGGTAAATGAATGAGCAAATCACACATCCACACAAAGCCCAATGGGGCCAATAAAATATAAAAATATGCAGGCTCATCAGTAATTAAAGACCTGTAGTTTAAAGCCACATTTTCCTCCTATAAAATGTTTTGGTGTTTGAGGTGACACCAAAGTTTGGTAATAATAGTACCAATAATAGCAGCAAACACTAGTGAAACAAGCACTAAGTGTGCTGAGCACCGTGCTAAGTGCTTTACATGCATTGTTTCATTGAATTCTCACAAAAATTCACAGATGAAGAGACTTACCAGTACTTGAATCCAGATCATTCTGACAGCAAAGGACATTGTCTTCACCACTCTCCACAAGATCTTTAAAGGAGTTTTTCATTCAAGAGCTATTTATTACACATTGGACCTGTATTAGGCTCTGGAAATTTAACTGATAAGAAGACAAGTGATTCTTGTCCTTGTAGAGCTTATAGTTCATCAGGAGCTTACAGTCTGATGGTACTGAAACTGCTGCTCAGGTCTGCTGTGAGACAAACTCATCGGGCTCTCATGGTCTGATGCTGTTTGTGCTAGTTATGCACTGACATTTATCCCTGACTCCTATATGCTCTTCTGTGCTGCAGGGGCTGGAAAGCTAAAAGCTATGCTTCCCAATGGATAAATTTGTACCTTCTATGGGGTGCACACCCCATTTTAACATGACTGTCCTGCAGTTCAGAACAAAGTGCATATGAACCAACCCCCTGCAGTGGTTAATCTCCCCTGGATCCCCTGATGGGAATATTTTAAAACTAGATTTTAATGTTTTTTTTTAGTTCTTAATGCCCACACATAATCCTTACTTCAGACCCCAGCTAACTTAATCCTTGATTTTTCTTGTTCTTTTTTAACTTCTGTCAGATTTCTTTTGCTCACTCTTCTTATTTGCAGTCTTGTTTTCTCTCAGGCAATCTATTTCCCTCATATTTTAACATTTAAGGACATATGCATTTACATTAACTTTACAAAATATTGTTCTTGGCAATACTGAAATGATACACAAGCAAACACAGAGGGAGTTATTTCTTTTAGAGTCCACTTGGAGTCTGTCCAAGATGGAAAGGACCTGGAAGCCATTCAAAGACTGGTTAAGTGGCTAATTGGGTGAAAAATTGGAAAGTAAATTTGGATTTCCCACATGTAAAAATATATAAAAGAGACACGAAATAAATAAGCCTGTACTACTTTTCATTATAAAAATAACTCTTTAATACATACTAAGAGCTGTGATCTTAGCCATTTGATGATTATATCCTAGGATTAATGTCAAAAGCCTACAGGGTCGAATTTGAGGCATTTAAATATAGGTCCGATTTTGTTCCAGAAGACAACCATTGTTACCAGTTTCTTTTGCATCTTTTCAAATATATTGTATATAACACTAATAATAACATACCACATAGACTTTTCTGCATCTTTCTTTTTTTTATTTAAGATTATATCTTGGCTAAGTTTCCAGCCAGTACAGAAAGAGCACCTGCATTCTTTTTTATAGTCTCATAAAAAGCTATAAATTAATTTATTTATCCAACATGTATTGATGATCAATAGCACTAGTCTTTAGCTATTACAAATAATGCTGTGTGAATACTCTTACATATGCCATTTTACATATGCACTAATACATATGTAGTGTGAATTCCTAGAAATTCAATTACTGATCAAAGCGTATGTGATTTTAACTTTTAATAGGTATTAGCAATTATTACCAGCAAAAATGTGAGTAATAAGTGAGTACTGTGTCCTTTACAATGTTGGGCATAGTGCTTTATAGGTAGTAAGCACTCGCATATTTGTTTGTCGACTTGATCAATTGTTGTAAAAATCAAATAGAGAAAGGTATATGAAAAAAATGGTTAGTATATAAATTTAAGACAAATGCATTATGATTATGCTCAATAATAAATTCTAAATCAGTTCATGTTTAACAAATGAATGTCTGGGTTTATTTCTTCCTTGTCCTCGGCTAGGCACAAAGAGATAAGTCGGAGGTAAGCCTTTCCTTCTACACTCCACCCTGAGCCTATAAACTCTGCATCATATATCTGCAGTGGCTCTGACTTCAAAAAAACTTTTGCTTTAAGAAAGAAGGGTAATGCTATGTTTTATAAACCAAAAAACAAGAATAAATCATCTGAACCTGTTTGTTCAGATGAGAAACAAAGCTTGCTTTGTTCTTCCAGGTGTGCTTCTTGGGATAAAAAGATATTCCTGTTAATGCCTCAATGGAAGTTAACCTACTGAGCAGAAGGTATTGTTCAGCAATATCGAAAGCATTTAGGGTGTAAATGAAATCCCACTGGCAGGAAAAGATGGCATCAGGATGCCTGGAGCTCTGAATTGAAAACATACAAAGTCTAAGGAATAGACAGCGAACGCAACTGTTGGTCAAGACCACTGGTGCCCTGGCATTTGGGTTTGTGTAAATTTATGTACACACACACATACACGCACGCAAGCACGTGCACACCCCCCAAATGCCAGTGCACCAATTGGGGAACCATTTGGGGGAAAGGTACAGATCATTATAAATGTCATCTCTCTTCAGGGTTACATCAGCTCTGTAAGAACTGTGAAGGCTCTGAGGACAAAGCCCTGGCCCTGTAGCATGCACACAGAACCTTGCCTTGCTCTGAGAGCTAAACACACTGCCTTGATGGTATTCATCCACATGTCAAATGCCACTTAAAGTGAGAACAGAGGAAGAGGGACCCTGTCCTGAAATAATGAGTCAGTCCTTTCCGTTGTTACTGCTCTGTAGAAACCCTCTTCTTTTAAAGAATCTGTGATGCTGATCGCAATCTAAACAGGTCTAAACTCAGTTCTACTCCTATATTTTCACAGTTGGTTTAAACATTGAATCCAGAATGGGTCTTGTCCTGCCTGATACTGCTTTTCTTCAGCTTAGGTCATTACGTGCTGATGTTTTATCCATGGTCTTGCTCCGGGCGCTTTAATCCTTCCCTCTGTTCAGTTTGCCGAGGGTCTGGATTTTGCAGGGGTCCTCAGATGAGGGTTAGCTCAAGATTTGCAGTCAACCTCTGCTCTGCTGCTGGACATCCTGCTGACCCCTGAGTACCCCATCTCTGTGAGCTGGTCCCTACCCAGCCCTGAAGCCCCCGTCCTGCTCCTACAGCTTTACAAGCCTTCAGGGTTTGGATGAGAGTCCCTCTGATCAGGGCCGCCATAGAATGTGGTTAAGAAACAGGCTTTAGAGTAAGAGAATGAGGTCTTGAACCTCAGCTCCATTTCTCTCTGGCTGTGACTTTGAGCAACGTACTTAGCTGCTTTGAGTTTCAGCTTTCTCATCTAAATTATGGTGACATTTGGGAGGCCAAGGCAGGAGAATCACTGGAGGCCAGGAGTTCAAGACCAGCCTGAGCAAGAGTGAGACCCTGTCTCTACAAAAAAATAGAAAAATTAGCTGGGTGTGGTAGTGCAAGCCTGTACTCCAAGCTACTCAGGAGGCTGAGACAGGAGGATCACTTGAGGCCAGGAGTTCCAGGTTGCAGTAAGCTATGATGAGGCCACTGTACTCCAGTTTGGGTGACAGAGTGAGACCCTGTCTGAAAGGAATAAGGAAAATACAGTGACAATAGTGTCTACTTCATGAAGTTGTTGACAGCGTTGAAACAATAATTTACCTCTTTGGCAAAGGCTGACACATTTTATGCACTTCATTATTATAGCTCTAACCTGCAGCCACCTTTGACGCCAGCTGCTTTTCTCCTCCAATCAGTGAGGACTGTGGTGGTCTTGATAGCTTGTATGTCCACAAAAAGACAAAAGGGAAGCATTCTTTTTTCTTCTTTTCCAATGTGAGAGGCACATGACATGATCCTGAGTAAAAAGATGGACATGTTCTTCAGCCCCCAGGTGGGGCATGGTGCAGTCAATGCTCTCACTAGATGAGAGGGAGGGCTCCTGTGGGACGTCTTGGTCTGAGCTCTCCTCTAAGTGCTAGGAAGTTCCTTAACAAGGGCCCTGGTGGTTGTGAAAATGCAGACTTTCAGCATAGACCTCAGCATAGAGCTCACACACCCACATCCCTTATACTTATCTTTGGATTCATAGCACTGTGAGAGGAAGCAGATTAGAAACTGCTCTTTCATAAGGAATATCCTTACATTAAGAAGGCAAATAAACGTTGGTTAATGTACAGACCAGGAAAGCTAGATGCAAGGCCATAAGGAAAAGTAAAAGTGTATTTGCTAACACCAAGCACTCACAAGAGGAATTTTCTTGTTCTGTGCCCAAAAGAGATTCAAAATTGTTTGTTACTATTCTTTTGCTAAAGTCTTTCAAGACTAAAGGCCATTATTTTATTTTTATTTTTATTTTTTTATTTTTTTTTTTGAGACAGAGTCTCATTTTGTTGCCCAGGCTAGAGTGAGTGCCGTGGCGTCAGCCTAGCTCACAGCAACCTCACACTCCTGGGCTCAAGTGATCCTACAGCCTCAGCCTCCCGAGTAGCTGGGAGTACAGGCATGCGCCACCATGCCCGGCTAATTTTTTTTTTATTTATATATTTTCAGTTGTCCAGCTAATTTCTTTCTATTTTTTTTTTAGTAGAGACAGGGTGTTACTCTCGCTGAGGCTGGTCTCGAACTCCTGAGCTCAAATGATCCGCCCGCCTCGGCCTCCCAGAGTACTAGGATTACAGGCATGAGCCACCGCGCCCGGCCCTATTTTTATTTTTTTAATACAGGGTCTTGGTCTGTGGCTCAGGCTAGAGTGCAGTGTCATTATAGTTCGCTACAACCTCAAACTCCTGGGCTCAAGCCATCCTCCTGCCCCGGCCTCCCAAAGTGCTAGGATTATGGGCATGAGCCACCACACCTGACCTAAAGACCATTATTAAGTTTGCCTTCTGCCGCTTCTTATTACGCTAAATGCTTCCAGTTTTTAAAAGTTTTCACGTTTGTGTTTTCAACGGTTTAATTCCACTTTGAATTCTCTTTAAAATCTCCATATTTTTAAGTGGAATAATCTAGAAGTAATCACAGTTTTCTTGTGAGATTTAAACCATTGCTGAATATAGTCACAATTTTCTTGTCTGATGACTTATGACCCCGAAGAGTAGAAACCAATGTTTCAGATACACCGAAAACAATCTTCAATCTAACCTTTGAGCTAAGAGTTCCCCTGTCCAAAAGAAAGCAGTTTAGCTGCTCTGAGAGTTGTCCATTAACTAGTTCTTGCGTATGTGCCTGCGGGGATTTAGAGTTTAGGGAAAAAGGACCCGTCAATCAATGGCAAACCTAAAAGACTGGTGGTAAACAATGACAGTTAATTCCCTTTCTTTTCTAAATCTAAGGAAGGAATTAAGAGAAGAAATAGAGGAACGTGTGAGGCTACAAAATCACAGGATACTTGAGAGCTGGAGTAAACCTGTTGATCTCCTGGTCCAAGTGTTTCACTTAATAGGTGACAATTCAAGGCCACGATGCTGTAAATTGGCAGGTATTAATACAACAATTCTATGATATAGGTATAATTTTGAAAACAATTTTGTAGATGATGAAATTAAGGTAACTCAGATGTTACGTGGCAGATCTGGGATTTGAACCTAGATTCAGGTGGCTTCAGAGCCTAAGTTTTTAGCCTTTGTCCTACTTCATATATGCGTGTCTATAAGATCCTTGCTTGCATGGATTCAGCTGTGCTTGTTCATAATGAGCGATGGCATTTACCCCACTGCTTTGCCCATGTGTGGTTTTAGTGTAAGAAGGAGACATTCACTTATGTCCAAGAGGCTTGGATTAATGCTTGTGCTTTTCCCCCATGTAGAATTTTACACTGTGCCAGGGCATCCCAGGAGACAGAACTGGCCAAGGAGAAAGGGCCAGGGAGTCAGAGAAGGGCATAGAACAGCCACACTGAGGGTCCTACCAAAAAAAGGTGGGGAACAATGACCAAAGGATACTTCTAGTAAATTAAGACACTGAAAATAATACTGCCCACAATTTACAATAGACTAAAATCCTAGCCACACTTTAAACTGTAGAAAAAATGGAAAGTGATGTTAGTAAAGGAGGTAAGTTGAATTGCGCAGCTGAGTCAAGGGATGGTACTATGAAAGAAAAAGGACTCGCTTTCCCAAGTAGAAGGTCCTACAAGAAACACTGCAGAGGATGTATTTATTTTCACATACAAGTATTGCTGTCTTCACTGATTCACCTACTCAGTAATTAAAATTTGTAGAGCACCTGGTTAGTGCCCAACCTTTCATGAGCAGCTGAGTATCCACAGATGACTGAGACACCAGTCCTGACCTCAATCAACTTACCAGGCCGCAGACAATATGATGGGGAAGTGACTGGTAAAGTTCTAGGACCACAGAACTTTTTTTTTTGAGACAGAGTCTGGCTCTGTTGCCCGGGCTAGAGTGCCGTGGCATCAGCCTAGCTCACAGCAACCTCAAACTCCTGGGCTCAAGCGATCCTCCTGCCTCAGCCTCCCGAGCAGCTGGGACTACAGGCATGAGCCACCATGCCCGGCTAATTTTATATATATATATATATATATATATTTAGTTCTCCATATCATTTTCTTTCTATTTTTTAGTAGAGACGGGGGGTCTCACTCTTGCTCAGGCTGGTCTCGAACTCCTGATCTTGAGCAATTCACCCGCCTCAGCCTCCCAGAGTGTTAGGATTACAGGTGTGAGCCACTGCGCCTGGCCAGGATCATAGAACTTTAAAACAACAATTTGAACAACTAACTCTGCTTGGGGTATTTGAGATATCATCATAAAAATTTCCTTTGAGTTACATACTGAGGGATGAAAGGAAGTTTGCCGGGTGACGAAACAGGGGAAAAGATATTTCATGTGAACAGTACTGTATAAGCAAAGACACAGAATTATGAAAGAATATGTATAAAAGGTCTGGAGACCTGTGGCAAGTTAATGTGGCTCTAGTTAGAGGATGGAGTGTGGTGAGTATTATATTACCTAGCTATAATGGAATTTTCATAGTCATTATAACAATTTGGTTCCATTTATGCTAATGCCAGAATGGAATGAATGTAGGTTGAGAAAGTCCAAGAGTAAGTTTCTGTATATGTCAGAGGTTATTAAAGATAAGATAAAGGGAAGTGTCACATCAGAATGATGGACAATATAACCAAGCTTATTATTTCCTGAGCTTCAGGAAGTCTCTAAAGCAAAGAGATAGCTGAACAGACCATCTAACCCCGAGACAGCAGTGGTACGTGCTTTCTCGAACACCAGATGAAACTTTGACAAGGTGGAAACAAATATCACAGAATAGACAGAATGAATAAACAAAAAAATCTGTGCAATCATCTTGGATTTTGTTTTGAAGAACATGCATGGCATTTGAAGGCTGGAAGTCTGTTTGAAGTCTGGCTCTGCCATTTACTAGCTATGTGGCCTTGGACAACTAAACCCCCGGGAATGTCTGACTGCTGGTGGAAATTGGAGACAGAGGTGCAGAGACAATGCAGTGTGTACCCCACAAATGAAAATTATTGCTGTGATCTCAGGGGTATTGCTTCAAACATATAACTAAACTTGTTGCCTTCTTCAAAATAACTCTAAACCCCTTGGAATAAGCTGTGCAAACCATGAACCATCTGAGTGGGAGGGCTATGTTCGGAGGATGTATGTCTATGAATAGGAGAGCACTTGTGAATGAGCCTAAGACGAATATTATCGGTTGAAAATCAGAATTTAGTGTTGATTAATGCTTTGACTTGAGGCCTTTTCAGATATTTGTTTGTACTTCACTTTTGTGAGTGATGTTCCAGCCACCTGGAACCATCGCTGTCAGTACAAATCCTTCCTTTAGGGTAAGTTTGGGAGTAGGCTTTTCCCGTTTCAGTTTCTGTAGCACTCTAGGCTAAATAGCAAATGAATGTCTTGGTGGCTGGTTTACATGTGTTCATTCTGTCTCTCCAGCTACGACTACCCGTTTCTTCAGGTAGAAACTAAGAATATTCCTGGGCCCATTTTAAAGGTCTAATAGATAGTTTTTCATGGGAAATGGTTATAGAACAAAGATTCGGAGTGAATGACTTATAAATTAAACTTTTTCTTTACCATTCAGCATTATATAGGGATTGCCAATTTTCAGTGAAGCCACAGACCCTATAAAGTGTAAGCTCCACAAGGGCAGGGATCACATTTATCTTGCTCATCATGTTACTAGCGTCAAGCACTGTGTCTGACACATCACAGGTACCAAATAAGTTTTTATTTAATGAATGAAGGGATTAATAGCATTGAAAAGGTCTAGATTTGTTCAAAGATGGCAAAGCCTTAATATAATCCAAGGGAAAGTTGATTAAGTATTTTGGAGGTATATTGGCTTCTTTATGTTTGCATTGAGGTAATAACTGTCATACTATCCCATGAAATGTTCCTTAGTGTCATTTTGAGAAAGAGATTTCACTAGATGAATCCCTGAGCCAATGGAGTGCCTAGAAATCCCAGGTGGGTAGGTTTCTAGAGTTCACACCCAAATGGACACTGTTACTCAAAAAGACTGAAGGAAGGAAACAAAATGATAGTGAGGGTTTACATTCCTCTCTTAAGATGAAACTCAGGAGCCCTCAGATGATTTTTGTACTCATTTCCATTTTCAGCCAAAATAGATACTTTCCACCTCTCTCAAAATTCCCCATTTGTTGCATAACTTAGGAGTCCCCCTCAGAGCTCGCCCTGTTGTTGAGCAGAACTGACCAAAGCGCGATATTTTCTATTGAACGCAGAGCTTGGAAGTTACCACTTGATTCTCAAACAAGACTGTAAGATAAATGTTGGTATCACACTCAAGGTGTTTTGGCCCTTTGACTTTGAATTCCTTATCTCTACACATCAGCCCTTAAACAGCAGCCTCATCACAGCAAACTGAAGTGGGATCATTCGCATATTTCTTTAAAAGCCATAACCTGGGCTTGTATATTTTGTTTTCATTACATTTATGAAAGAATGCACATCCTCAAAAACAAAACTGAAAATTCCATCGTGTGGACTTTTGTATTCTAAACATTAAAACATTTTTGTTACTATAAGAGGACTTGTGAAAAACATCTCAACAAGTTGAAGAGGTTCTTGACAACATACAATTTTGATAATAATGTGCCACATTACAGTGAGATCTGTGTTCAGTGATATCTATCTAGCTGGCATTTTTTTCCTCAATTATCCCCAAATATTTCTATTATTTTGCATGTTTATGTCATCACATGTGAATCTTATCAGGGGTCAAGGGCTGGACCTTTTTATTCTCACTTTGATGGGTCTGTGGATATGGGCTTTCCGGAGGAAGCGAGTGTGAACTCAGGCTATGGCTCTTTTCAGCCAAAGGCTGGTCCCTGAGAGAGACTCAGCTGAGAGATGGTGGCTGCTGACACTCCCAGGAACCAGAGATGTGTGCTTCAAACCAAGAATGGGGATCCTGGTGGTGCACCATGGCCTCCAGTAGAGATAGGGGTAGGGTAAGTGGTGACATAGGGGGTCTGCCTCAAGCTCTTCTCCCCTCCACTTTTTATTTTTATTTTTATTTTTTTATTTTATTTTTATTTTTATTTTTATTTTTTGAGACAGAGTCTCACTCTCTTGCTTAGGGCAAGTGCCGTGGCGTCAGCCTAGCTCACAGCAACCTCAAACTCCTGGGCTCAAGCAATCCTACTGTCTCAGCCTCCCGAGTAGCTGGGACTACAGGCATGTGCCACCATGCCCGGCTAATTTTTTTCTATATATATTTTTAGCCATCCAATTAATTTCTTTCTATTTTTTGGTAGAGACGGGGTCTCACTCTTGCTCAGGCTGGTTTCGAACTCCTGAGGTCAGAACGATCCGCCTGCCTCGGCCTCCCAGAGTGCTAGGATTTCAGGCGTGAGCCACTGCGCCCGGCCCTCCACTTTTTAATTAGGGCAGCTCATCTTTAAATTTTTAAAAATTTTACATCAGGGCAATGAATCACCTTTAATTTTTAAAATTAGTTTTGGTGCAGGGGGAGGAAGTGGGGAAATGTTGGCCAGAGGATACAAGTAGCAGATATATAGGATGAACAAGGTTAGAGATCTTGAGGACTATAGGTAATAAAATTGTGTTGTATTTGGGATTCCTACTAAATGAGTAGTTTTTTTTTATCAGCTCTTGTAAAAAAAACAACACAAAAAATGGGTAACTATACAAGATGATGGATATGTTAAGTAACCATTTTATTATCTGTATGTGTCCCATATTAGCATGTTGTACACCTTAAATGTACACAATAAAATTTATTTTTAAAAATAAAATAAAATTAGTTTTAAACTTTTAAATGTCATATACTAGAGAATTTATACTATATGCATTAAGAAATAGACCATTTTTAATACCTTGGAAGCCCCCACATGAATCTCCCCAACTGTACCCTCCTCCCCAGAGGTTACTGATGACCTAAGGCTGGTGTTGATATTTTACTGGCTATTCTTTGTTCAATTTATTATTATTATTCCCATTATTATTTATTTTTAGAGACAGGTTGGCTCTGTCATCCCAGATAGAGTGCAGTGGCGTCATCATAGCTCACTGCAACCTCAAACTCCTGGGCTCAAATGATCCTCCGCCTCAGTCTCCTGAGTGGCTGAACTACTGGCATGCACCACTATGCCTGGCTAATTTTAAAAATTCTTTGTAAAGACAGGATCTTGCTATGTTGCCCAGGCTGGTCTTAAACTCCTGGCCTCAAGCCATCCTCTTGCTGTGGCCTCCTAAAGTGCTGAGATTATAGGCATGAGCCACTGCTCCCGGACACTGGCTACTCTTATATAGCTTTTTAAAGCCACATAAATATTATATCTATTATTAACTCTTTTTAGTTTTGTTTTGTTTTTAAACTTTAAATAACTGGAATCATACCCACTTTATATTGTCTTTTTCTGTTTAACATAATCTAATTTAGGTTTATTTTCATTGATGCTTATAGTTGCAGCTCATTCTTTTTCTTTACTGTATATTATTCTATTGTATGATAATTTATTATACAATGTGACTGATTTATTTTTAATGGTCTTCTGATTATGGGTGAACTTTTGCTGTAACTTGTCTAAGAGAGTTTGTATGTTAAAAGACGTTTTCTATTTAACTGAAGCCTTAATCT
Source organism: Indri indri (assembly GCA_004363605.1). Lineage (NCBI taxonomy): Eukaryota > Metazoa > Chordata > Mammalia > Primates > Indriidae > Indri > Indri indri. Next base: position 25,471 of record RJWJ010005848.1, read on the forward strand.
CTAACTGTTGAATTTCAGGCACTGTGACATACCAGACATAAATACCTTACTCAAACAGGAACTTTTTTGGGGGGGATAGAAATGTCTTTCTTATACCACTTAGATTCCATTTACCCACAAAGGATGGTTGGTTTTTGTTAGAACACAGTAACATCAAAAGAGTCAACATTTTGGCTAGGCACAATGGCTCATACCTGTAATTCCAGCACTTTGGCAGAGGTGGCAGTATTGCTTGAGGCCAGGAGTTTGAGACCAGCCTGAGAAACAAAGCAAGACCCCATCTCTGCAAAGAATTAAAAAAATTAGCCAGACGTGGTGGTGCATCCCTGCAGTCCCAGCTACTTGGGAGGCTGAGGCAGGAGGATCACTTGAGCCCAGGAGTTTGAGGTTGCAGTGAGCTATGATAACACCACTGCACTCTAGCCCAAGCAACACAGCTAGACCCTGTCTCAAAAACAAAAAAAACAAAAAAAGCAACAGAAATTCAAATATTTTATAATTGTTTGATAAACTGTGACTCTATAGCTGCAAGACTATAAATGGAATGTTTTCTTAAAACAAAACAATGAGTTCAAAAGGACAAGCAAGTATCAATAAATAACTGTGGAATATAGAAACAAACACTATGTAGGCACTACATGAATAACTTTGATCATCATTTTTGAGTTTTATTGCTGTGATTATCAAAGGCGGGGTCTGAGTCCCGAACACACCTTTTCAAAATAATGAGTCATGGGGCAGTGAGTGAAGAAATGTTGAACTTTAGCCTAAAACTCTAAGAATGAAGAGTTGGACTAATTGCTTGAGTTTTTGTATTGCACTAATGTTGCGAATAGTTTTTCAGAAACGATTAATTTGCCAAGCAAAGCATTGCTGGAAATAACCTTTCTCTAATTGTTTTCCTGATGCAGAAGAAATTCCTACAAGAAAGCTCAGACTTCAGCATAATTTGCAGCAGCTAAAGACAGAACAAATCAATGGCTTTAATTATCTGCTTGCCAAAATTTAAGTAAAACTCTTGAAAGCAAAGGCCCCAGTAGGGGCTTCTTCAAAAATGATTTTAAAATATCTCAAACTGCTAAGTATTCTTGATCCGAGAAAATTTCTTTGAAGTAGGATGTAAATTCTAGACCTGGAAGTGCCTTTCATTTCCCATGAGCTCAAATCTATTAAGCTTTCAGGGACAACAGTTTTTTCCTAGAAGGAAAAAAGGAAGTTTTCTTTTTTCCTTTTTAAGGGAATATTGTTCTCTAAATTTTAATTTTTCTAGACTTTTAAAATCAGGGCCAAAAGTCAGCAATATCCACATAATGTTCTTAAAAAAAATGGCTGATGAGACTGGTAATAAAGTATAAAATGTGTGTGTGCGCGCACTTGCAGAATTCAATTAACTCTAAAAAGGCAGGAAAGAGATTAGTTGCAATCTCAGTTTTCGTGTGTGTGGTGTGTGTGTGTGTGTGTGTGTGTGTGTGTGTGTGTGTGTGTGTGTGTGTACAGCAAGGAATTCACCCCAACTAAGATAATGAAATGTTGAAAGATGTTGGTTAAGGGGACTGAGTAGCTGGAAAAAACATGTGCTTCAAAAGCTCTCTAAGAAGGATAATCTGCAGGAAAGGGCAGAGAGAGAGAGATCATCTGTGGCTTAGGTAGAATGGAATGGAGCCAGCACCCAGACCCCTTGTCCAGGTCTGGAATCTCTGACTATACCCAGATCTGAGATGCCTTTTTGATCCTTAATTTCATACCAAATGGACTCAGCTACCCTGAGATTACAAATCTGCTTTCCTTAGTTATAAAGTAATTTTGTAATCCTTCAAAGACTTAGAAACTACCATAGAAGTTAGGACAGAAATCAAAATAATAATTTTAATACTTCTATGTACACTTAGTGTTTTAAAATCATCACTATAATCTGCCTACATCTGTTATTTAACACATTTAGTCCATTTAGGACAATCTGACATTTTGTACTTGTGATTTTAATTTGAAATGTTTAATTAATATCACTCTTGTGACTTTTATGAGGAAGGTATTCATTTGATTTATAAATAGTATTTGAATGTTTAAAGGCATTAAAAGTATTAAATCTCTATGCTCAGGTTTCTTAGGTGTTTAAGCGCCACTTATCTGCTCAGGAAATTTGGTGCGTTAAGTGTCTGAGTCTACCCTGCCAGGTGTATGAAGGCCTTGACTTACACTGAAATTTTGTAATTATAGTTTAACATGCTTAACCGAATTTAATTAATTAAGGTGTTAATTATTTGGGGCAAATCACTCTGTTAAACACATTAGTTATTAGTTATTAGAATAGTAACCTAAGATCAAATAAAAGTTCTATAGAAAAAATTAGATTTATATGTGAAAATGACCAGATATTTAAGTTGAGCCTAATATTTAAGAAACATAAATCTTTATGATGCACCTAAGATCCCATTTTAGCAATAAAAAACTCAATTGACAAACAAAATTCGGCCTTTCTTGAAAGCTCATTTTCCCAATTCCTAGAAAATAAAAATGGTTGGAATACTATATCAAGTTTTCACGCAGAAAACAGAAATCACTCCAGATATCTGAGCAGAAAGCAGATCCCTATTTAATACAGAGATTTGGTGTTTACACAACTGTAGGAAGAGGTGGAGGAGCAGAAGTTGGGGGACCAGCTGCTGCAGTTATCACCACCACATCTGCCACCGTCATGGCTGCCAACACTAACAAAGCTGGTGACGGGTGACTAGATACTGATATAGTAATACTTGCTTGCCAACCGCAACAGCTCCTGGAAAATGGCCTCCACCATCCTCCCAACTGCATCCTATTGGCAGAAACTAAGCTGAATCCAAAACCCTGGCTATAAGAGAGGCTGAAAAATGTAGTTTTTTGGTCTTCTAGCCCCTATGGTACAACAGGGGCTGCAGAAGTTGGACTGGGTGCTGAGTACCCAAAGATCCATAAAGCAAAAACTTCACAAATCAATATAGGACTATTCATTATGACTTGGTAATGTTTCCTAAACACCACACATGCAGTCAAAAATCGGATGGCTTTTGTCAAGAAGAGCCCTTGTCAGAGATGTTATACTAGGCAACTGTAGATGGTTTTCATGCAGGCCTCCGAAAAAATGTTTGTGACCTAAGTTAGGTGTCTACTTAAAGGTTCTTTTCATCATACAGAAACTATTCCCTCTTAACATTTGCCAGCAAATACACTGTAGAAAACAGACTTTGCTGGTCACATAGTTATCTTTTTCTAGCTTTACTGAGATATAACTGACAAATAAAAATAATATACATTCAGGGTGTATGATGTGATGTTTTCATGTATGTACACACTGTGAAATGATTGCCACGATAATTAACATATTCATAACCTTTCATTGCTTTTTTTATGGTGAGAATATTTAAGATCTACTCTTTCAGTAAATTTCAAGTATACCATATAGTATTATTAACCACAGTCTCCATGTCATACATTAGGTCCCCAGAACTTACTCGTAACTGCAAGTTTATACTTTTTGACCAACATCTCCCCATTTCCTTTACTTCCTGACCCCCCATAACCACCCTCTACTCTGTTTCTATAAGTATGATTTTTTAGATTCCACATATGAGATCACTCAGTATTTGTCTTTGTTGTGACTGGCTTATTTCACTTAGCATAATGTCCTTAAGGTCCATTCATGTTGTAGCATATGACCGGGCTGTCTTCTTTTTAAAGGCTAAACAGTATTCTCTCTCTATATATATTTCATATATATCTCCCATATATATTAATATTTATCCCATATATATATATCCCACATATATACACATTTTCTTTATCCATTCACCTGTTGACAAACACTTAGGTTGTTTCCCTATCTTGGCTATTGGCTAATCACTTAGTATTGTAGACAGTGTTTCAGGTACTGGTTTTTTCTCTCATAGGTGTGTTTTCCAAGGGAAATTGTACACCATTAGGTCACATTCGTGCCTTCCAGTTCTCTCTTGGAATTATATTAAATGGTTAGTGGAATTAATTTCAGAACATGGCTAAAGACTGCTTTGGAAAGAGGATTATCAACATGATAAAGGGATCTGAGGTCCAAAGTTAACTCACTGAATTCAGTTCTCTCTCAGTGGCTTCTTGCTAGCAGATTAATCTTGTGGTCGATATTCTGATCTAGGACAGAGGCATTATATCTTCTGGGTTTGGAAATTTCTTCTTTTTAACTTGATTTTGCTCTAGATGATGATGTCAAGAAGTAATAGTTACTAGTTTGCTAGGGCTGCCATAAAAAAAAAAATCATGGTTACAATTAAGGTTGATTGTGAGTTACAAAAAACCAAATAGCTTAAATCCAATAAAAGTTTCTTTCTTTCATGTATGCAATATCTGAGGCAAGTGGTCCAAAAGTGGTGTGACCAGGCTCCTCTCAGGTCACTGTACTGCCATACAAGAGTGTGGCCTTCATCCTTGTGGCTCAGGAAGGTGGAATCAGAACTCCAGGCAGGATGGATAAAGGGGGGAAAAACAGGGCAAGGGCACGTGTCCACTGTCTCTTAAGGAAGGTTTTGAGAAACTGTTGGATTACATGTCACTTACATCCTCCTGGCCAGCTCTGTCATATGCCTTTACTCAGCCGCAGGTGAGGTGGGAAAGGTAGTGTTTACTGTCTTCATTCCCGGTACCACGTGTCCTGTTAAAATTTCTACTGTGTTGGAAAAAGGAGAGAAAAGATATGGCGGGGGCAATGCGCAGTCTGTGCCACACCTGACTTTCACACAAACATAGAACATTTGCTGGCTCCAAATACTCTTCAAAAAACAAATTGGTCTTTTTTCAGAAAAGGAAATTAATCATTATTGTTGGGTTGACCTAACCCATAATTTACCCTGGGTAGCACAAGTGATTTTCCAAAAAGAAGAACACATTCGGTATTTCCACCTGGGTTAGCACGAACACATTGTCTCCTGTTACAACCCGAGCAGCAAGAACAGGAGTTCTTTCACTTTGTGTCCCTGGAAGGTTCCCCTGATTTGAGTTCTCCAGAAGGATGGGGTTTGGTGTAGAAACGGGTAGGTCTAGAAACTGTGTTGCAGAGAACACATGAGCAGAAGAAAAGTGATCAAAACCTGGAAACATGAGGAGGGGTTGGCTGGAATGAGGAGATTCAACAGGTAAGTTTTCCCTCCTTGCTCTTCTCACTTCCTGTTTTACCACTGTGGAATTTGCTTTCTGCTCTAAGATAATCCCTGGGACACTGGGAAAAGCAGGGAAATAAAATGGGGGTGGGCACAGGAGGCAGAAGTGGAAGACTGCGGATCCCGGGGTGGCAGCCAGATCTACAAGAGGAAGGAAGTAATCACTACCTTTTATTGAGTGCCTGGGTGCCATTGTGAACACACTGTCTCATTTTATTCCCTCAACAGTCCTATGAAGCAACGAGGTAAAATCGACACCCGGAAGGCTGAAGTAACTCCCCAGAGTCACAGAGCCAGAAGGAAAGCCAGAATTCAAACCCGTGTCCTTTCTACCAGGCTTAACCACCTCCCTTAGATGTCTCGGCGAGGAACCTCAGGCGCAGATCAACTTTCTTCCAAGAGGATTCTGTCACTGAAGGTACAACTGGATGCCATAATTACTTCTTTTTTTTTTTGAGACAGAGTCTCATTTTGTTGCCCAGGCTAGAGTGAGTGCCGTGGCATCAGCCTAGCTCACAGCAACCTCAAACTCCTGGGCTCAAGTGATCCTTCTGCCTCAGCCTCCTGAGTAGCTGGGACTACAGGCATGTGCCACCATGCCCGGCTAATTTTTTTATATATATATATTTTTAGTTGTCCAGCTAATTCCTTTCTATCTTTTTAGTAGAGACTGGGGTCTCGCTCTTGCTCAGGCTGGTCTCGAACTCCTGAGCTCAAACAATCCGCCTGCCTTGGCCTCCCAGAGTGCTAGGATTACAGGCGTGAGCCACCACGCCTGGCCCACAATTACTTGTTAGAGGTGAGGAATGGTAGATGTCAAGAAAAGCAGAGAATGAAAAAGAGGCACGGTAGCTTCTCAAACTATTTTATTCCACTCCTTTTTGTTCAACTGGGCATCACTTTTACTATCCTGTTACTATTCTTGAAATCGTGATTATTGGGTTAACTGCCATTCCTAGGTCTCCTGCAACTCTTTACTCACAAATTTTCATGAACTTTGTCCTAAATGCAAAACGAAACAACCATAGTAGAAACACTTGCAGTAGAAACACCTGCAGTATTTGAAAGAGCAAGGTTATCTTATAGGCCAGATGAAATAAATTTGCCAAAAAATGTTGAGTTCTTTCTTTTTTGTGTCTCCACCTACAGCGAACAATGTTGGTTGACTACTTTGCAGCCTTTTTTCCTTGCTTAATATTATAATGCCCTGATTTTGTTTTAAGTATTTACCATCCATGAGCCTCAGGAGAGGTAGACCCAGCCTTGGGTGAAATGTGATCGGCTTAGAAGAGTGGTTTTACTCTTCTCACCAGAAGCTGGCTTAGGAATTGACACATAATATAATTCTGGGCAATAAGAAATGAAAGATGTCTGATGGAGGCTTCTAGAAAAATGTTCTTTATTTATAAAAAAGGATGCAGGAAAGGAATGTTTATTCTTCTGGCCTATGGACATGGCCCCATGAGGATGGGATGTGTGGAGCTGCTGCAACCATTTTGTAAATATGAAGAGATCAGCCGGGGAACAACAACCAAGATGTCAAGGACGGCAGAACTGAAAGACAGAAGGAAACTGGGTGCTTGATATTATCGATGAGTTGCAGAAATAACCAACCCTGAGCCTAGACCTGGCCTCCCTGTTACATGAGATAAAAACATTTATTGCTTAAGCCATTTTGAACTTTTTTGTTACTCAAATGCAAATGAAGCATCCTAAGTGATAAACTAAAGAGGGAGAAATAGAACATGAGATAAAGAATTGGGTCACTTTAGGTATGAAAGTTCCCACCCAATGAAAAAGGAACGTGTTACTTAACATGTTCGCACATAATTCTTATATAAAGCTGTTAAGGCAATACCACTAAAATAGATTACTTTTACTTTTTAAATTAAGAAGTGCAATCTCCAATTAGAACAAGGGACAAAAGAAAACTTTCTAAGAGGAAAATTTTTGTCAATTTTCTAAATATTATAATTTTCCCCACCCTTATTACAGGTTGTCTAGGTTGTTTTTGTTGCTTGTCATTAATTCTGATTTAACTGCTGGCTAAAAATAAAGGTAATTTCTTAATAATTCTCTGCTTCCCGCTCCAACCATTTCTTGTTTTATGAGAGAGATCCAGGTGATCTGTATGGGTCTAGAGCTCCTTAAGCCTCACCATGCAGCTAATGACTTTTCGTTGCGCAGGGGAAGCAAAGGATACTGCGAACTGTGAAAGTGTCCATCACAGTGCAGGAAGTCTCACTAAGCTGAGCACTTACTCACAAAGTTACAGCTCACCAGTCCTCAGCTCCAAGAGTAGGTGTTCAATACATGTATATCGAAGACAGAACCCCCCCGACTTCCTTCTTAAAAAAAAAAAACCCAAACCACCCAAAGGATTAGAGGCTATTGGGAAGCACATTCCTTGCCAGATTTATTGTGGGTCAGCAGTTTACAGGTGAAATTCAGGCTTCTGAGAGATTAACTGCTTCTTGATGTAAGATGTATTTATCTGATCAGCCAGATGTAGGAATGCGTAGGAATGCCCATCACTGCCTCAACCTGCTTTTCTGGACTAATAACTACCTTCTGACTTATCTACCTGTCTGTAGATTAGTAGCACTCCAGGTGGACATGACACAAAATGTTCAGTAAATGGTCCTCAATCTATTGAAGTCACTGACTTTCAGGTTTTACTAAGATTGCTCAGGACTAATCCCAAGCATGGTTTATTAGTAGCCGAGGTTTTGAACCAGATAAACACCTCCTGTCTCCTTGCCTGTGGCTTAGATCCCTTTTGCTCAAAGTGTTTACAACAGAGGCATAGTGCAAGAGTCATCTAAGAAAAAGTACGGCTTACTGAGTCAAAGTAAAGGTTTGTGACATGCAGCACACTCTGTCTCTCCCTGGTGATTTCTTTTTTTTTTTTTTTGAGACAGAGTCTCACTCTGTTGCCTGGGGTAGAGTGTCATGGCATCAGCCTAGCTCACAGCAACCTCAAACTCCTGGGCTCAAGTGATCCTCCTGCCTCAGCCTCCCGAGCAGCTGGGACTACAGGCATGCACCACCATGCCTGGCTAATTTTTTCTGTTTTTTTAGTTGTCCAGCTAATTTCTTTCTATTTTTAGTAGAGACAGGGTCTTGCTCTTGCTTAGGCTGGTCTCGAACTCCTGAGCTCAAACAATCCGCCCGCCTCGGCCTCCCAGAGTGGTAGGATTATAGGCGTGAGCCACTGTGCCCAGCCTGTCCTTGGCGATTTCACAACGCACACCGCCATATTACGGACTCTGAGAAGTCATGCAGTCAAGAACCTTTTGATCTTTATGTAACTCTGCCTTTCTTAAACTTCTTTAAGTATGGATATTTCACAAAACACTTAACTACACACAAAGGACTCATGTTCTGAGGAACACACATTCAGAATTACTTGCCTTGGCCACATTTGTTTTCCACATTTCTACCCGGCCTTCTAAGGGAGAGATCTGTGTGTGTGTCTATAAAACTGGGGGGAGGGGGAGTTGGGGCTTTTAATTGAACCATTTATATCTGCAAAGAGAAATTCAAAAGAGATGAATTTAAAGGAAAAGTAAACTTTCCCCAAACCAGGGAACTCTAAATAATTTAGTTAGCATTTGAGTATATACTGTCAGACGCTGTTGTAAATGCTTTGTATTTTTTAAAACAGTTAATCCTCTAAACAACCCAATGAGATAGACACTACCATTACTCACATATTACATATAAGGAAGGCTGAGGCTCAGTGGAGAATAAGAAACTAACCCCAGCTCATAAGTGGAGAAGCTACAAGTTTGAGTTCATGCTGGCTGGTGCTAGAATCAACCCTCTTAATCATAATGTCGTACTATACTCTTTACTCTGCAAAGAGAGCCAAGCCAAGGCGATCCCCACAGTTCACCAGAGTGGAGATGCAAGTTGTTTACTCTTGGTTTGCAGGGGACCCCCGGGGGGAGCCAGACCACCTGTGCTTCTCTGCACTTTCCAGCTATGTGACTTTAGGCACGTGACTTAACTTCTCTTTGCTTCAAGTTTTTTCATGCATAGAATTAAAAAAAGAAAGAAGGAGAGAGAGAGAAAGAAAGAGAAACAAAGAGAAGAGAAGAGGAAGGGAAGGGAAAGGAAGGGGAAAGAAGGAAGGAAGGAAGGGAGGGAGGATAGAAAAGAAAAAAGAAAAAAGAGGGAAAAAAGGTGCAGACTTGCTGAGGAGGCTGCGAGGAATACTCAGTATATGTCCCCTACGACAAAGTCAAACCTGGTCTCACAATAGCCTCACAATAGCCTCTGTCAGAACAAGTCAGTCCACTTCGATACAGTGGGCTTTCAATGTAGAGACAGGTAACGCAGCACCCTTCTCCAGGCTAAAGATCGCCAGTTCTTTCCCTGAGTCTCCCAGACTGTGGCTTTCCTGATGCTTTCCCTTCATATTTTAAACAGCTCTTATGCCAACAGGTGGCATTTTGATCTCTTTTTCCTAAATGTGATATCACAAAGAGTTTTTCTTACAGTCCTTAGAAGGTTAAAGTTTATTTCATAAATGATGAAACTGTCAGTACCACTATAAACCAAAACACTAAACTTAAAGCAGAATTTTATTTTGAAAAATTTGTTTCTTTTTCTAAATCTATTTTCCCTCCCACAACAAATACTTTAATGCAACAGTTACAGTCTTAAGCCAGTTATAGGGTCATGTTGGGCATTAGTTGAATGAATGATTGTGTATTTTCCTTCTCTGCCACATTAAGAAGAACTGAGTCTTTCTTCATGTAAAAAGATATTTTAAGGAGGACTTTATCAGATGTTTTCTAAATTCCCTCCTAATCCTGAGATTATGTGATTTGAGGCTTTTGCAATTTTATTCTAAGTATACACATACTGAAGTTCTCCTCATTCCGATGCATTAAGTCCATTAGAAATTTTATTTAGGGGAAATATCGCTTGTGATTATAGTATGTATACATTTTCATGTGTGTGTATATATATCTTCTGTCTCCTGTTTTCATCTAAGGAATTGCTTCTTCAGAGGGTGATTAAATTGGTTTTAAAGTGGTTTATCTACTCCTGCTGCTGCTTCTCCCATTTGACATGTTAATCCCCTATCTTGCCAGATAACCCCTCGGTTACTGTCATTAGGTATAAACAAATGTTTCCAGTGATGGAAGTCTAGGGCAGCAACCTCTCATATTCTAGAAGATTGTTCAGAATTCTTGACATGACAGCGGTCCTTGAGAACCTTTCACACAAAATAAATGAAAAGGCCCAGCTTGGCCTGTCAGTTCCTTTGACGACATGAGCAGAGTCTGGGACACAAAAGGAAAAAAAGCTTTGTGTAAAGACCTGTGATCAAAACTGTTCATCTACCCAAGGACCTCTCCCAGAGGCGTGACAAATAGTAGAGTAGTGAGGTGTTTGCAAACAGAGGGGATAAAGTAGGACATGGGGGTCAAACGCAGTCTGTCTTTTCATGGTCACAGACCCACTCAATATACTAAACCTAACCATAGCTGACACATTTGTGTGTCTCCCCATTTTTATATACCTTGGTCACTGGCTAGTCTCATCTTTGTTATAGGAAATGTTTCTTGGTAAAGAATGTAGGACGTTAGGGAAGAAATATAAGTAATAACAAGGTATTAATTAGTAAGTGAAGTTGAAGTTTACAAGGCTAAATCCTCAAATTTCATGTCAATCATACAACGTATACCAAGATACACAAATAAATCAAATATATACAGATACCAGTGCAATCAACGCTACATTTGCCTCATTTTGTGTTTAATATTATTGAAGGCTCTATTTATGCCTTAAAAAAACACAGAAGGTTCTTGAACATACATCTATTGTCTGGTAGAATAAACATACTTCAAATGCTTATCATCAGAACTCTGGAAAAGGAGTAGAAATTCTCTCTTCAGTATTTTAAAAATTGGTCTCTAAATAATTTCATTTTGACCTAGGTTAGTAACCTAAGTTGTCTTCACTGACCTTTTAAAATTGAAAACAGGCCAGGTGCAGTGGCTCACACCTATAATCCTAGCACTCTGGGAGGCTGAGGCGGGCGGATCGTTTGAGTTCAGGAGTTCAAGACCAGCCTGAGCAAGAGCGAGACCCTGTCTCTACTAAAAAAAATAGAAAGAAATTAGCTGGACAACTAAAAATATATAGAAAAAAATTAGCTGGGCATGGTGGCACATGCCTGTAGTCCCAGCTACTCGGGAGGCTGAGGCAGGAGGATCTCTTGAGCCCAGGAGTTTGAGGTTGCTGTGAGCTAGGCAGATGCCACAGCACTCTAGCCAGGGCAACAGAGTGAGACTGTCTCAAAAAAAAAAAAAAAAAAAAAAATTGAAAACAATGTTAAGTTCCAAATATAATAAAGACTGAAGTACACATTCTAACTTTATTTTCTGTTACACTTTTCTGATCAAAAAGGAGTTGAAGGATTTTTCCTTATCTTATTTTCTTATGACAATTGTCATCAGATTTTTTTAAAAAAGCAAAATACCTCTACAGAATTGTAGTTGAGAAGACTAATTCCATATGAATGGTTTTAATCACAGCCCTGTTAAAATAACATTTAATACAGAATCATTCCATTAGATGATGGTGACACCTGTTAAATGTCAGTGTCTCTCATATCATTCCTGGATGGCTTTGATGCTTCTTATATCTTCCTCAACATGACTCCTTCACTTTTCTTCTCTAGAGTTTCCTTGACTTAAAATCATGAGATTTAGTGGCTCTGTGTTATTTTTCAAATGTTGGGCAGAGACGGCTGGTTGATGATGTAACTCATTGGAATGAGCTGTGGTTTTGGTTCCCTGGGCTGGCCCAGAAGTCTGACATGGCCTTGGTTCCTCTTGTAGCTAAAGATTTGAGTCTGTTCTTCCACTAGTCCAGTGCAGTGCCTGAAAAAGCCCAGGAAATATATTACACTGCATTCCACTGTTTAGGAGGCATTTGCATTCAATGGTATTGTTATAGGTAAAGTATTTCCTTGAGGAACAATCCCATTTACTCAGTGTTTACAGGAAATATTGAATTTTATAGCCATAATTGCCTTTCTCTGTAGAAAAGATTTTTTAATTTGCTATGATCGTGTCCTCTCATTTCTTTTTCTTATAGTTATACATGCTCTGTAATCTAAATTTCTTAAGTTCATTTAAAATCAGAGAAAAAAAACCCCAAGGGGATTAAAAACAAACACAAAGTAAACCAACGAACAATTTTTGCCATTAGACTTTTTCCTGGATAACCCTGCAAATATTTCTTGTCATTTCCATTCTGTTTCAACACTGCAGAACAATACACTCGTGGCTCAATGGGGAAGCAATGTGCACAGGAGTGACAAAACATAGAAACCAGAAAAGGAATATAAATGTCAATCAAACTTTCAAAATCCTAGTAATACAACAGCTTCTTTCCTTATTTATTCTGTTAATGTTCATTCTACGTGAGTTCACATTTTGGTTCCAGGAGGCTGTGCGCCATGAGCCCTGATAACAAAGACCACTCTTTGCAGAGGGTAAAATGGAGCCTATTGCCAGTATCTACTAGGGCAAACTTGCAAAAGTCTTCTGGAAGACTAATAAAATTATGTTCTGATTATTTGTTTTCTGGATGCCCGGGACCATGGAAATAGAAAAGGATAGCAACAAGGCATGCTTTTTGAGGTTTCTTGGGCTGAGTAGTAGAAAAATAGGTGTTTTCCTTTGGGGCTTTTTGTAGCTGAGACTTCTGCGAGCACTTTTTCATTTTCCTCAGTCTTTAAGGGAGTGGTAGGCTTTGGCAGTCCGGCTGTTGACAAAATCTGTCTTCTTAAACTGAGCCTTCGGAAAAAGCAAACAGAAATGTGAAAGGTAGTAAAATGGTCACACAAGAAAATGCAGTTTTGTAGTGATTTCTCACCAGGGTCAAGTCCCATGGGCCATTATTATCGGGCTCCGTGAACTACAGCACACTCCTTGTTTGTGTTCTTACCTTCTTGTAGGCATTGTGGAGCTCTGTGTGCGCCCACAGAGAATACAGGAGGACAGAAGCAGCTTTGCTTGCTTTGTTGGAGGCATAGCTAAAAAGAAAAGAACATTCCGAGATCAGGGAGAACGTGGGAGGCTTCTGGACATCGCCTTTCGGCATTCTGTAAATCTTCTTTAACTGCCGTTCCCGAGTAGCCCTCTCAGGCCACTTGTGATGACGAGACAATTAGATGGTGAGCTTTGGAAAGCAGGGACCACATTTGCTTTTATTTTAATCTTTTTAAGCTGTGAACACAGTGCTAATAAATTGTTTATAGAGCAAATCCCAGATATTTATAAGGAATACATCCTTAGACATGCCACAAATCCTTGAATTGATCTGTAGAATACTATCTATATTTGTATACTTACGATGTATATTTATAGAAGACAAATACAAGAAAGCATGACTGAAAAATATATATGACTTTGTGACTACGAATGTAGGAGTAAAGAAAATTTTAAAGTCAATAAAAGAAATTCTTGCGGCAACCCTTATTAAAACAGTTTCGAAATTGCTTTGTTTTAGTGTAGAGCAAATGGAAAAATTATTCCTGTTATAAATGCAACTTGCCACTGAATTTGACACTGTACTTAGTTTTTAGCAGTCTGTTTTTAAATTTGTCCCAAACTTCTCATTTCTAGCTAAAGATGAGTGCCTTCTTAGATCTCTTTTTCTTCCATTATCTGACTAGCATATGGCTGAATCGTTTTTTAAACAAAGAAACAAAGAGCAGAATTTTTCCCCTCATATTATAGGCGTTTGTAAACATGCAACCATGAACAAAGTGTGCAGAGCTGTATGAAGAGGAGCTCAGCGGGTTCATTCACCAGCTGAAAGCGTTTCTCTCCCCTGTCAGCCTTGCAGGGAGGGTGACGCAAATTAGCGCCTCACAGATTTTTGAGTACCTCATGGACTTTTCAGAGTCACCTGGTAATAACCAAAGTACAAATAGATCCATGAAAGCTACAGCTCTCTAATATTCAAGATTGTAAAAAGTTCTTAAATTGCTGTAAATGATAATTAGTTCCCAGGCTAGCCCATAAATTATAGGTCAGATATACAACACTCTAGTAAGGAAAGAGCAGCAGGCACAACTGGTAGAAGCTTCTTGTTGACTTTTTTTTTTTTAAACAGGGCATGTAAGGATGAACTCACAAATAGACACTTGGGACAACAAGCAAATAACAGAGTTGTAGCACATCTCTCTATCTTGCTAAGCTACAAGAAATTTCCAAACATGATGGCCTAGTCCCCTGTGTGACAACTGTCATGTCTAAATATTCGAATAATTTAAAATCATACTATCTTACGGTGATTTGCTTAGAAGTTTGGATGACTACTTTGGAGAGTCATTTCAGTTTTGCAGTAATAATTCATTCTTTCCAAGGAGAATGAAGAACTGTTCTGCTATCTGCCAGGCTCTGGGGAACAGGTGAATATTTTTGGGAAACTCACATTTTAGCCAGTGCTTTGGGCTCTTTTTAATCACCTGACTCTGAAAGTAGTTTTTCTTCCTTGTGTGCTTGCAGAGGGGGGCTGCAGGCACGAGGGGCCGTGGTGGAGGTGATGCGTGCTCATTCCAGGACACCACGGGCCCCCACTCAGCCCTGTACAGCCAAATGCACATTTCTCCACTACAGGTGAAGTCTGTTTGCTTTGCAACTCATCACAACTAGGCTATAATGACATTTCTTTTCTGGCTATCTACAAAAGTAACTTGTATTTGTAACACATCAAACAATTCAGAGTTGTATAAAGAGAAAAAAATAATCTTCAAGCCCCCTTCTAATCCATCACTCTAAATTAACTAAAGGTAATACTTTGGTTACACAAGGGTTTTCATTCTCTTCTCCACTTTTTTTTTTTAAACGGGGAAAAGTTAAAAACACAAGAACAGAGAAGTGGGATGACTTATGTTCATTAGAACTTCTATTCTCAAAATGGAATGAGAGGTGGAAGAGATGGGATTGAGAAAACTGAGAAAGCAAGACGTTCTTGTCAGGCTACATCCCGCTGCTCCTCCTGTTCTGTACTGCGTCTCCTGAGCTGCCGGGGTGCCATCTGTTCCCCAGATGTAAGTGAGGCCCTTCCCTGGCCAGAGGACTCCCAATTTACCTGTATTCTGCTGTTCTAACATCACAGTGGCTCTGGGAAACTAATTCATTAGGTCAATAAAAGGCTGGGATGCACTAACTTGAAAAGCTATGGAGTTTGACTCTCTTGATATTTCAGAAGAGAAGGGACAGCTACGGCCTGGCCGATTCAGTTTTTGCCTTGATCAGCAAGGACGCACTAGATGATCTGGCTCAGCTTTACGGCTTGTTCGTGGCCATGTGCCCATGGTACTCACGACTGCATATTCACAGCTAGATTATTACACACAGGAGTGGTGGTGGGGAAAGGGAGACAGCTGACGGGCAGATGCTAAAGGACTTACGTGTCGCCGGCGCTGATGGTCATGATTTTCTGCAGGCCCCCAGTGTGTAGAAGGTCCCGTGCATTCTGGTAACTATTTTGGACTATGTTGTTCAATGTGTAACAGGCAGAGGCTGTAGTTTCAATGAGAAGGTCAGTACTCGGGACTGTGTCAGGAATTATGGAAACCAAATCGGGCAGAGTTTCTTTGGCTACAAGATAAAAAAAAAAAAAAAGAATACTTGATTAAAAAGATTGTTTCTTAATTCCAAGATCCCAATACATTTTTGGTAAAAAACACTTTTGAAAAGAAACACAGTTGGTTAACAAATATATGGGAAGATATAACCTCTGTAATGATCAAATTAAAAATAAGATTTTTTAAAAAGAGGATACTCAGGCTGGGCACGGTGGCTCACATCTGTAATCCTAGCATTTGGGGAGGCCAAGGTGGGAGGATAATGTAAGCTCAGGAGTTCGAGACCAGCCTGAGCAAGAGTGAGACCCCATCTCTACAAAAAGTACAAAAATTAGCCGGGCGTGGTGGCGCACACTTGTAGTCCCAGCTACTCGGGAGGCTGAGGCAGGAGGATCGCTTGAGTCCAGGAATCTGAGGTTACAATGAGCTGTGATGATGCCACTGCACTCTACCACAGGTGACAGAGCAAGACCCTATCTCAGGAAAGAAAAAAAAAAAAAAAAGGATACTCTGTGCTCAGTACATTGAAAAAATTTTCAAAATGCAATTTGGCAGAAATGTCAAGAATTTAAAACATTTT
This sequence comes from Indri indri, assembly GCA_004363605.1. Lineage (NCBI taxonomy): Eukaryota > Metazoa > Chordata > Mammalia > Primates > Indriidae > Indri > Indri indri. Next base: position 41,858 of record RJWJ010005848.1, read on the forward strand.
CACACTCTTCAATTCAGAAATTCCAGTTCTGGGAATACACCTTAAAGACATCTTTAAAAATGGAAAAGGTTTTTGCAGAGACCTTTACGACAGTGTGATATATAAATGAAAAACCATAAAAAGCCTAAATATCCCAATAAGAATATGATTAGCTAAAATACAACTATAAAGACTGTTGTGCATCCAAACACATTACCTATGAAGCATGTATAATAAAAAATATTTATATTAATAGCCTATGTGAAAAATGAGTATACTTATTTATACGAAGAATATTGTAATATTATAAAAGAAAATACACATAAGAAACATGTGTATAAACTAAAATGTTAACATTAATAGGAGCTATTTTTCTACAACCGTATTAATGGTAAACTAAAAACATTTAAAAAATTATCTGTACTTCCCAAATTTTTTTCAATGCATAAATACTACTACTATTGAAAAAAGAAATAAAGTATTTTAAATGTATTTTTCCACTACATATGTAACTACTTGGTTATAGGTTTCAGTTTGGCTTTTTTTGTACCAATAAGAAAGGTATTAATATTTGATGGTTCCACTTTAACTTGTCCTATGGTATACACACTTGATTTCTTGTAATAATTCTTTTCATGTATGTTTTATTTTTCTTTGCTGTAACTACTTTGGACTCTTGTTAAAAGGTAGAGAGCATGCTTCTTTTGCTCCCCACAGCTCCTTAATACGTGTTGTGTTCATAATGGATGTGTAACAAATACTGATTAATTTTATTGTTCATTCATCTGGATTCAGGTGGCACCTTGAACCACACTTATCTCTCTCTGACACTGGATTGCAATTAGTTATGTGCTGGTCTGAACTTCATATGGGGTGATGAGTTCCCTGAAGCTAATAATCCCATTTATTTCTGTGTTTCTAACTTTGATCATTATTCCTGAAACAGAGAGGTACTCAGTAAAAGGCACTGAATGATATATCATCCTTTGATAATACCTGGACCAGATTCACAGGTCAGACATACCTTCTGCTCACACGCCTGAACGCTTTCTTTTTTTTACTATTGTTCAACCACCACAGCACAGTGTTATGAGCTCAGCACTCAGCCTCTGAAGATCCTTTAGTTTTTTAATGGCCTGGATGAGCTACTTAATTTCTCTATGCCGCATTTCCCTAATTTGCAACATGCGGTAATTATAGTACCTACTTTACAGGGGATAAAAAGGGAATAAAGGAGTCAATGCATGTTAATTGCATCACAGCACCCTGCATGTAGTAACCTCTCAATAGATGCTTGTTATTATCAGAAGGCTTCCTCTTTTTAATAAGATAAACCATAGAAAGGCCTTGAGAACATGGTAACATGGGTTGGCAAAGTAGCATTATGGGATGCAGACCCATATCTTCTGTGTCAGATCTGTTATTTTGTCACCATGCCAGACTGCCTATCTTTAAGTTTTTGAGAAAATTTAAGTTTCAAGTTTATTTCTCTAAATGTAGGTAAAATGTGATGACTTTATTCCACGTGAGCACATGGAAAGTTACTCGGCCTAGAAATCACTCAGGAAGCATGTATTTAAACTGATTTTCATTTATTCTTGGTTGCTAAAATTCTGAATCAAGATGGGTCCTTTTACTTAAATTATATATTTGACATGAAGCCAATTTGGAATTTTAAAATTCCATTTACCTTGCTGATGCCTCTTCTTTCTGTTGTCCTTTAACCTCAGCAGAATAATCTAATACAAACCATGGGGCCACAGCTATACCTTCCCAATATTTAGGGGGCCACAAAACCAGACACCGGCAGTATTTCTGCCCTGAAGGTGCGTGCATGATGTGTGCAGTGCAGATATTTACCTTGGCATTGTTTTAAAGATGGAGCCAATGTTTTATTTGGGAAAAGAAAAAAAAGGTAAAGGATAATATGCCTCTATTGAAGTTCAGCACAAAAGCCCACAGAAGAACATGGGGAGAACATTTTAATAATTTTCGAAGTGCCTATGGCAAGGTTTCTTTTAGATTTCACTCAACATTTTCCAAGCTCTCTCTAAATTTATAATGGGCATGAAACCATTGTATGGAACCTCCTGTCAAATATGCTGCTGGCTATGTTTGAAAATCACATTACCAAAATGTAAATGCAGACTTCAATATCCCTCACGCTGTGCATGCAGACCCCAAAATCTAATCCACCAAAAACAATAATTTGTTTATAACTTCAGTGGGATTTTGTGAAAAATCAAATTTAGGTTGTTAGAAATGACCAATTTATGGAACATTAGAAAACATGCCCAATTTTAGCATTATCTTCCTATTATCTCATTTTATAGTTTTTTACTTGATTCAACATACATTTATCAGGTACTTCTTGGTATAATCAAATAAATGAAAAATTATCATATCTGATAATGTAACACAGCTATCTTCTCTGTCAATAATATGGAGCCCCCCGAAAAGGCCCAAGTGTTTCATATTTATTCCAAACACCATCTATGCCAAATCCATATTCAGTGACTTTTTGTCTTTTTCTTGGGATTATCTGTTTACCCATCTCTTTTCTAGTCCAACACACTGCCAAGCTTCTAAAGTAAACAACTGCTGCATGTGTATTTCCGATGTCCTAGAGAGCGGTGCTTGCACAGGCCACACGGAGAGCATTCTGCAAGACAGCTATATGGATTAGAAAGGCTTCACTGGCTGGTGTGGCTGAGGGATGAAACATGCCAAACAGATTACTTATCTTGTTAATTCAGTATGGTCTGAAATTTGTCTTCTGTAGAAATTTTTTTAAATGCTGGATATTAAAAACATCCTTTTTGAGATCCAGTTGCAAAGCCTGCACTTTATATCCAGCTGCACAAAAGCCGGGCCTGTTTGTCACCCTCTGTTCTTTATTCACATTCCCAGTTTATCATTATGAAAAGAATACCATACTGACAACATTTTATTGCATTTGTATTTTCAATAGGTACATATCACATATAGCTACTTTGACTGACTCACCAATTTCATTCTGCAGAGAAAGAGTCCGAGACAAATTCCTCAGCAGGGAGACTGCAGTCTTTCTCACGCTTGGATCACCAACATGCAGCATCTTTCGGGCATGCTGAAGGCCATTTTCCTTCTGAACAACTGTCTGAGCTACTGACATCGGCATCTGTTTTGTGAGACAATGTCCTATAAGTGCTATTGCATTTGGTTTCATGGTAGTATTTTCTGTAGATTACTAGAGGTTGAGGAAGATATTTTAATAACTAGAACTGTGATGAAACCAGACTAAAGATATTTTTTTTAGGTTTCTTATTAGGTTTTCAATTTGATTGCTAGATAAAAATAGTTTATTCAGTATTTTTAAATGCAATGTTGGATTTGGTGAGCTATTATATTCTTTGCATCTATGTTTATAAGTAAAATAGGTCTGTCTTTTCCTTTTAGAATCAAGGTTACATGCATATCATAAAATTAGTTGGGTAGTATTTTCTCTTTTTCCATCTCCTTGAACTATTTGTGTAATATATTGAATAAGAATAATCTCATCGTTTTGGGATGGGTAGAATTTAGCCATACAGATTGAATAACCTTTATCTGCAATGGTCAGGGCCAGAAATGTTTTGGATTTTTTCAGATTTTGGAATATTTGCTTACGCATAATAAAATGTCTAGGGATGGGACCCAAATCTAAAAATGAAATTCACTTATGCTTCATATATACCTTATACACATAGACCAAGGGTAATTTTATAAATATTTGTAATAATTCTGTACATGAAACAAAGTTTGTGTACATTGAACTGTCACAGAAAGCAAAGGGGTCACTACCTAGGCTACCCACGTGGACAATGTGTTGTTTAGCATCACCATTATCCCTGACTCTGAATTCATATGCTACCAATAAGCAATCATTTTCTTACACTTATTCACACATAAGTACTCATCAGTAAAAAAAAAAAAATATGACATACCATTAATACAGTAAAAAATGTGTTCAGGGCAACTAAGCACAGTAGTGTCACCAGATACCTGTGTCAGCTGTTAAACAACAGTAACCACAAGCAACAGTGGGCTTTTGGTCTCTTAACTATGATGCTGCGTTGTGATTAAAAGGTTACTGCACACTGTATTTTATTTTATTTTTTTTGATGACAAGAAACATGAGAAGCAGTTGAGGGACCAGGAAGTGTGTCCTCTAGGGAGGAGGAGGCACGCTGCTGGATGGCTTTTTAAACCGTTTCCTCCAGAGTCATCTGCCTCATTAGCAACGGTTTTGTTTTAGAAGTCTCTCTTTGGTTTTATAAACTGACATGATTTCTTGTTCTGTTCTTGATGTGCAATTGCTCTAGTTTTTCACTAAGCCCGTCACACGTTTTCACCATGTCGCCTAGAGGCACCTTGTCTGCAGTGTTACTAACATCATCTTCATCATCACTATTATCACCAACACTTTGATCTAGAATCATTTCAGCTACTTCACTATTTGTCAATGAATGAACAACTGAAGCCTCATCATTATCGATGTTAAAAACTTCTTCAACATCTACTCCTTCCAGCCTATTGATGGACTCTGAAGGTATATCTTTTGCATATGTAAGGAGGTCAGACATCATTTTTTCCTCACTTGACATACAGAGTCCTTTAAAGTCACCACCTTGTTCATCATCATCACTGAACATAGCCACAAGGCCAGAGGTTGTGCCAGGCATGCAAACTTTGTCTTCAGTCACTCTGTTCCAAGCACTGGCAACAGCATGTATGACATCCTTCATGTTAAACTCCTTTTGTGAACCTTCCAGACACAGTTCTCTGTTCACTGCTGCTAGCATGCTATTCAAGAAAGAGTTTATAAAATTTCTGATACCCTGGTCATATGGCTGAATGAAGTCACATTTTAGGGGAAAGTACATGGCATGCACATTATTTTGATGAGAATTTCACCTCAAAGATGAGCAGGGCAGTTGTCAAGGAATAGTGAAGTCTTTTTTTTTTTTTCTTTTACTTTTTATTTGATTACTTCAGATTTATAAAAAGGTGCCCCCAAAAAGTACAAAGAACAGTATATATTTGAATCAGATTTACCTGTTAACAGTTACCCCATTGTAGAGCCCACACCCTCCTGCTATGCTGTCTCCTCACAAAGAGAGTCCACCATTTATTTTTAGAGTCCTGGATTTTTGATCTCACAATCAGCCCAGTGTGACCCACCTTGTTCAATGCCCTAGTGAAATTCTAAAGTTTAAATATCTTTGAAATATTAATAGATGAATCTGTGTCACACTGTAGTTACATAAAGACTATACATGAGACGAATGCATAAGTCTAGCTGGGGTGGGAAAAGGACCACATTTTGCAAACTGTTCACCTAAGGAGGTTTGGGTTCTGCTCTTTATTTTCCAAATTACATTTTTTTCCTTTTTTCTTTTATATTTTTAATTATTATGGGCACATAATAGTTGTATATCTTTACAGGATACATGTGATGTTTTCAGATAGGCATACAATGTAAATTAATCAAATCAGGGTAATTGGGGTATCCATAACCTCAGGCATTTAACATTTCCTTGTGTTACGAACATTCCAATTCCACTCTTTTAGTTAAAGTATATCCTAACTTATTGTTGGTTACAGTCACTTTGTTGTGCTATCAAATATTGTTGATTTTATCTAACTAACTGTATTTTTATACCCATTTACATACCCACTATCCCCCCGCGCCCATCCTACTACCCTTCGCAGCTTCTGGTAACTGTCATTCTGCTCAGTCTCCATGAGATCAATTGTTTTTAATATTCAGCTCCCACATAAGAATGAGAACATGTGAAATTTGTCTTTCTGTGCTTGGCTTATTTCACTTAACATAATGTTCTCTGGTTCCATCCATGTTGTGAATGGCAGGATTTCATTCGTTTTGTGGCTATATAATATTTCATTGTGTACATGTACCATAATCTCTTTATTCATTCATCTGTTGATGGGCACTTAGGTTGATTCCATATTTTGCCTATGGCAAAAAGTTCTGCAATAAACATGGGAGTGCAGATATCTTTTCTATCTACTGATTTCCTATTCTTTGGATATATAACCAGCAGTGGGATTTCTGGGTCATATAGTAGTTCTATTTTAAGCTTTTTGAGGAATCTCCATTCCGTTTTCCTTAGTGGTTGCACTAATTTACATTCATACCACAAGTATACGAGGATACCCTTCTCTCCACATCCTTGCCAGCATTTGTGATGGCCTTTTTGATAAAAGCCATTTTAACTGGGGTGAAATGATATCTCACTGTAGTTTTGATTTGCATTTCTCTGATGACGAATGATGTTGAGCATTTTTTCATATCCCTATTGGCTGTTTGTATGTCTTCTTTTGAGAAATGTCTATTTAGATCCTTTGCCCATTTTTAAATTGGATTATTTCATTTTTTTCCTATTGAGTTGTTGGAGCTCCTTATATATTCTAGTTATTAATCCCTTGTCAGATGGGTAGTTTGCAAATATTTTCTCCCATTCTGTGGGTTGTCTCTTCACTTTGTTGATTGTTTCCTTTGCTGTGCAGAAGCTTTTTAGATTGATGTGATCCCATTTGTCCAATTTTTCTTTGGTTGCCTGTGCTTTGGGGGTATTACTCAAGAAGTCCCTGCCCAGACCAATGTCCTGAAGTGTTTCCCCAGTGTTTTCTTTTAGTAGTTTTATAGTTTCAGGTTTTAGATTGAAGTCTTTAGATTTGATTTTTGTATATGGCAAGAGATAAGGGTCTAGTTTTATTCTTCTGCATGTGGATATCCAGTTTTCCTAACATTTATTGAAGAGATTGTCCTTTCCCCACTGTATGTTCTTGGCACCTTTGTCAAAAATAAGTTCAATACAGATGTGTGGATTTATTTCTGGGTTCTCCATTTTGTTCCATTGGTCTATATGTCTGTATTTATACTAGTACCATGCTGTTTTGGTTACTACAACTCTGTAGTATAATTTAAAGTCAGGTAATGTGATTTTTCCAGTTTTGTTCTTTTTGCTCAGGATGGCTTTGGCTATTTAGGGTGTGTTGTGGTTCCATATAAATTTTAGGATTATTTTTTCTATTACTGTGAAGAATGTCATTGGTATTTTGATGGGGATTGCATTGAATCTGTAGAATTGCTTTGGGTAATATGAACATTTTAACAATATTGATTCTTCCAATTCATGAGCATGCAATATCTTTCCATTTTTTGTGTCCTTTTCAAATTCTTTCATCAATGTCTTACAGTTTTCATTACAGAGATCCTTCACTTCTTTGGTTAAGTCTTTTCCTAGGCATTTTATTTATTTGTAGCTATTGTAAATGGGATTACTTTCTTGGTTTCTTTTTCAGATTGTTTACTGTTGGCATATAGAAATGCTACCGGTTTTTGTATATTGATTTTGTATCCTGCGATTTTACTGAATTTGTTTATCAGTCCTAATAGTTTTATTGTGGAGTCTTTGGGTTTCTCTAGATGTAAGATTATATCATCTGCGAACAAGGATAATTTGACTTCTTCCTATTTGGATGCCTTTTATTTCTTTCTCTTGTCTGATTGCTCTTGATAGAACTTCCAGTACTGTATTAAATAACAGTGGTGAAAGTGGGCATCTTCTGTCTTATTCCAGATCTTAGAGGAAAGGCTTTCAGTTTTTCCCCATTCAGTATGATACTCGCCATGGGTCTGTCACATATGGCTTTTATCATGTTGAGGTAAGTTCCTTCTATACCCAGGTTTTTGAGAGTTTTTATCATCAAGGGATGTTGAATTTTATTGAATGCTTTTCCGGCATCAGTTGAAATGATCATATGGTTTTTGTCTTTCATTCTGTTGCTAGGATATATCGCATTGATTGATTTGTGTGTGTTGAACCATCCTTGCATCCCTGGGATGAATCCCACTTGATCATGATGAATAATCTTTTTAATAAGTTGTTGAATTCAGTTTGCTAGTATTTTGTTGAGGATTTTTGAAACTATGTTCATCAAAGATATTGGCCTATTATTTTCTTTTTTTGCTGTGTCTTTGGTTTTGGTATCAGGGTGATACAGGCCTTGTAGAATGAGTTTGGGTGTATTCCCTCCTTCTTGATTTTTTGGAATAGTTTAAGAGGGATTGGTATTAATTCTTCTTTGAATGCTTGGTAGAATTCAGCAATAAAGCCATTGGGTCCTGGGCTTTTCTTTGGTGGGAGACTTTATTATTGCTTCTATCTCATTACTTGTTACTGGTTTTTATTCAGATTTTGGATTTCTTCCTGATTCAATCTTGGTAAGCTGTATGTATCTAGCAATTTACCTATTTTTTGTGGGTTTTCCAATTTATTGGTATGTACTTGTTCACAGTAGTCTCTAATGATCCTTTGAATTTCTGTAGTATCAGTTGTAATGTGTCCTTTTTCATCTCTGCTTTTATTTATTTGGGTCTTCTCTCTTTTTTTCTTAGTCTGGCTAAAGGTGTGTCAATTTTGTTTATCTGTTTGAAAAAACAATTTTTGTTTCATTGATCTTTTGTATTTTTTCATTTCAAATTCATTTATTTCTGCTCTGCTTTTTTTTTTTGAATGTAGAAATTCCAGATTTGAACAATCTGCTCTGATCTTTATTATTTCTTTTCTTCTACTAATTTTGGGTTTGGTTTGATCTTGTTTTTCTAGTTCCTTGAGATGCATTGTTAGGTTGTTTATTTGAAGCTTTTCTACTTTTTTATGTAGGTACTTATTGCTATTAACATAAACTTTCCTCTTACTACTGCTTTTGCTATATCTCATAGGTTTTGATATGTTGTATTTTCATTTTCATTTGTTTAAAGAAATTTTTACATTTCCTTCTTAATCTCTTTGTTGACCCACTGGTCAGAATAACAAAGTCTTGCAGTCATCATCCAGTCCAGCTTTCCTGAAGTCCACATGAACCACTAGTACAAAATGTTTGTGAAAACAATCAGAAAAGATGTCCCTGGTGGTCCATGTCTTTTTGTTAGCCTAATAACGGATTGGTAAGAAATTCACTCCTTGAAAACAATGAGATGCAAACTTTTGTCTATCATAGCAAGTTTACACTGATTGTGTGCTTTGTTGCATTAGCACATGCCAGCACAGTTTTTCCATCCTTGGCATTCTTAATTCCTGTAGGGGCTGTCTCATCAACTGAAGTCAGTGTCTTTCTAGGGCAATGACAACAAAATAGCGATGTTTCATCAGCATTATAGACTTGTTCTGGCTTTAGGTTTTCATCAGTGATGACCTTGGCAAACTCGCCAAAGAATTTCTTCACTGCTTCATGATCCGTAGATATTTTATCACCGCAAACCTTTAAAAATTTATTGCCATATGTTTTCTTAAATTTCTGCAACTAGCCTGTTGAATATTCACAGTTCCTTTCAATTTTCAGTTCATCATAACAGATCTTTGCTTGTTTCATGATCAGCATACCATTAAGAGCATGTGTTCACGGTGATGCTGGTGGATCCACTCTTTCAATACATGATTGAGATCTTCAAGTTTAGCTTTATGCAGTGTTTTTCTAATATTCATTAACTTCTGTTCATCAATTTTAGCACAGAACTGCAACGGTTTATCCTTCTCTTTCTTCAGGTCATATGTGGTGATCATTCCAACACTGTAATCTTCTGTAATACGTTTCACACTTACCCTGCTGTCCAGTTTCTCCACAGCTTGACTTTCTGTGCTATAGATAAACATAAATGTTCCCTTTTTTTCTTATTACTGTTACCCATTTGACTAACTGCATATGTTTCTGACACATTCAACAATATCTTTACACCACAGAATAGATAATAAGCAAAAAACCATAGTAAATAACACATGTAGGTCTTGGCCCCCAGCGGGGGGGCATTACCGTGCGTCTGGCCTGCATCCAGGCTATTTTATTACCCTCTGTGCATATGCTTGTGTGGGGGAATCTCGGTATAAGTGGAAAAGATATACTGCAGCTGAAGGGGCTGGGAGGGTCTTTCTTCCCTTGGAGATGCTGAATTAAACTGTGTTGTACACCTCTATTTTGACTGTGACCCATCACATGAGGTCAGGTGTGAAATTCCCCTGTGGCATCATGTCAGTGCTAAAAACGTTTTAGATTTTGGAACATTTTTAATTTCAGCATTTTGGATTAGGGATGGTCAACCTCTATAGCTGTACATCAGCCACTCATTTCCATGGTGACACAGAATCTGTGTTCACCCAGAAAGCTAACTGAGCTGAGAAAAAAATCTTAAAGGGAGATATCTTTGATTATCATTTCAATTTCTATTTCTGGTTTAAGTGTTGGCCTTTTACATATTTCAATAAACTTACTCATTTCTAAACAAAACCCAGTTTATTCTGAAAGAGACATTGGGCTCTTTAAGAAAAAAAGTATGCTAATAATTCTATGCTCTGAATCAGAGGCTATTTGTGCAAGCTGCTTGCTGGTCTAGGTCTAGGTCCACTAAAGGCAAATCTTATTTGGGGTCTGAACACTAACCAAGCCTTTCCTAGCAACAATAAACCTCCAATACTGGGGCCTTAGCTTGTGCCTGTGATTTTATATTAAATTTCTATTTGAAGCTGATTCAAGGCCACCACACCAAAAATTCCTATAATTCTTGGCCATTCTTTGGGGTATTTATCTTCTCTGTTTATCTCACCTAAACACGCTTACCCTCTGGCCCTCTTACTCACCACTGTATTCCCCTCCTTCTCATACTTTTGCACTCTACTTTCTAGAATGGGGGTTCTTAATATGGGGTCTAGGATAGGCTTCAGGGAGAGGACAGGAGGTCCCTAAAACTATTTTTGTGTTTAAAGTCAATATTTCCAGGGAGACGCTCCATAACTTTTATTAGACTCTCAAAGTGTCCATGACTCATAGAAGTTTAATTACTCTTTTTAAACGTTTGTACTACTATAAACGAATTACAATTTATCCTTCACTAATCTGCAGAACATTCTGTTGGACTAAGTTCTCTCCTCTGAGACAGGAGCCTGTAGCCATAGAGACAGGAGGCTATTTAGTCTGTGTAACTCTTGTACCTTGGGTCAAGGAATGGTGTGGCATTACTCTCTCTTTCCAATGGCCCTTCTAGACAATTATGTCTTCCCTCATATGCAAAGCCCTGCTCTCCTGAGTTACAGCAGTCCACCTCTATCACCCCCATAGCATTTTCTTTGCCACCTTAAGGTCTATTTGTTCCTTCCTCAACATTTGCTGGAGGCCTTGGAGCCTGGTTCACAGCCTTCTCTAACTCCTATCCATGCAGATCACCAAACTGATTACCTCACAGTTTCTAGACTTCCCAAAGTCATTGACTTTCATCTCTTCCCCACATCAGCCACTTGCTTCTGTGGTCACACACAACCTGTGTTTGCCCCGAGATATGTTTCCTCTGAAAACACAAACTCAGCAGTGTCAAGCTATGAATGCATCTTGTTCTTGCTCTCCCTCCTTCACTACCGTATTTCTCTTAAGCATCATCAAGAACTTCAGTCCGTTTACCCCAAACTTTACTCCCTACACCTAAAGTTATCAATTCTGTCCTGTCTTAACTTTTTTATTTACACTAGTGTGCCCAAACCATCACATCAAATATTATCTTTCTAATACCCTCAACAATCTTGTCATTCCAGCTTATTTTTTACCCACCCCTCAAAATTGTAATACTGGGTTCATTTAGGTTTTTGTCTTTTCTGATTTTATACTTGGCTACCAAATATTGCCAGAGCTAATAGTATATTTGCAAATTGGTACTTCTGCAAATACATAGTCTCCAATCTCTACTAAGGATTCAAATATTGCCCGTCAACTTGCTGTGTTTCTTAAACACCAGTGGGGGTTTTAAAGCCTTGTACCAAAGTCATCCTTTTAAAATTTAATCTGATTATGTTCCATCTCAGGTTTAAACCCTTTAATGACTCCCACTATCTTCAGAATGATGTTCAGAAATCTTAGTATGATGCACACAGTCTTGTACAGCCTGGTACCTTTTTTCCTTCTCTGCCTTACCGCGTCTCCCTAACTCTCTAGGTTACAACTATCCTAAACTGCCTATCTTTTGTACTACACTATAAGCTCCTTGAAAAGAGGAAATGTTTTGTTTTGTTTTGTTTTTGAGACAGAATCTCGCTCTGTTGCCCTGGGTAGAATGCAGTGGCGTAACCGTAGCTCACAGCATCCTCAAACTCCTGGGCTTAAGTGATCCTCCTGCCTCAGCCTCCTGAGTAGCTGGGACTACAGGTGTGCACTACCACACTGGCTAATTTTTCTATTTTTTGTAGAGACGGGGTCTCACTCTTGCTCAGGCTGGTCTTGAACTCCTGAGCTTAAGTGATCCTCCTGCCTTGGCCTCCCAGAATGCAAGGATTACAGGTGTGAGCTACCGTGCCCAGCCCTTACCCATTTTTTTTTACTACCCTCAGTACCTCTATGGTGCCTTGAACATGATGGGTCCTATATGAACATTTATGGAACTGAACTGTATGAATAACATGCTATCAAGTTTCCCTGAAGATTTAGCATCTCAGAAGGTGCTTGATGACAAGATGAGGAATCAAGATAAATTAAAAAGATATTTCTTAAAATTCTTGTTTTCTTTTGAAACATGAGATGCTTTAAGAATTAAAATCTTGCTTTATATATCATACTATACCATTTAATGATGTATGTTTGGATATTATAAAGAGCTTTAATGTTGTTTGCAAAAATGGTCGTTGAAAACCTGGGACTCTAGATGAGTGACATGTTTGCTCAGCTCGGGGAAAGCATAGCAGAGTTTTATTAATTCTGATTCATTGAGGGAAATGAGAAAGTTTGATGTGGGATGTTCTTTAGAATTTGCTCAATAAGGAAAATAAACTATCAGATTTACTAAACAGATTCTGTATTCCAGCTTTGGGAGTACATGAGAACGACTGTTAGTCAGTCAACTGTTTACAAATAACACTTTTGATTCATATTGCCCTGATTACCAACGAGGTTGAGCAAATGTTTTCAAATGTTTATTGGTCATTTCAATATTTTTTGTGAAGTGTCTGTCCAAGTCTCTCATCTATTTTTCTACTGGGTTGTCTATTTTTTTATTGTTCACTTGATGTCTCTCCTGTATTTTCTGGATACCTAACTTTGTTACTTAAACATATTACAAAAATCTGTTCCCACTCTGGTTTGCCTTTTATTGTCTTAGCAATATCTTTTGATATCATAAGTCGTTAATTGTATGTAGCCAATTTGTCAAATATTCACTTTATGGCTAGTACTTTTGGTGTCCATTTTAAGAACTCTTTCCCTATTCTAGGTCATGAAGCTGTTCTTCCAAGTTATTATATATTCCATCAATCTTTATTGTTTCACCTTTCATATTTAGACCTCATTCCTGATGGCATTGATTTGGGGGCAAGGAGTGAGGTAGGAGATACATTTCGTTTTTTCCAGGGGATATAAAATTAAGCACTTTTAAAGTGGTTTAGAAACTTGAAAACTGTTTATTTCAATGACTTTTAACTATCACTATGCAATGTTTAATCTTTTAATTTATACTGTACTTGAAGAGCTTGCTACATGGGCAAATTTTATCAATCCATCCTCTTTCCTTGTTATTAATATGACTGTTACATCTGAACTAATAACAATTAAAAATTACTAGTTAGTAAATAATTTTATACTTAAATTATTTAATCTGTCTTTTAGGAAGCTATTTATTTCAGTTTAGGTTCTTAACCATTTAAGGCATGTGGTCATTAATTGCTTAGCCCTATCTCAGTTATAATCACATGGTCAATGGACTGGATATTTTCTGGAACTATGTTTAATGACCTACTTTTCATGTTTTTCTATTCAGTGATTCATCTTAGAAATTATAAAATCTTTATCACATCATCTAAGCATGAAAAATTAGGAAAGTAATGAAGTATTAATAATAATTTTAGAAAGGATATGTGTCAAAATTTTAATAAAAAGCATCTTATAACTTAAAAGAATAAAGGGTCCTCAAATCATTATCCCATATTGCTAATGATTTTCTCCTATAAATTTCCAGTCACGTTCAATTCTAGCAACCTTGAATATGGATCAATACCTGTTTAGTGTAGGCCTCCCTTTATTTCTCTTTTGAGACAGGGTATCACTTTGCCACCCAGACTGGAGTGCTAGTGGTGCAATAGCTCACCGCAACCTCCAACTCCCAGGCTCTAGTGATTCTCCCGGCTCGGTCTCCCAGGTAGCTAGGAATACAGCCACGCGTCATCATGCCCAGCTAATTTTTCATTTTTATGTTTTTGAAGAGATGGGGCCTATGTTACCCAGGCTGGTCTCGAGCTCCTGGGCTCAAGTGATCCTCCCACCTAGGCCTCCCAAAATGCTGAGATTATAGGTGTGAGCCACTGTGCCTGACTCTTCAGGGGACTGGACTACTCTAAGGTTATGTGGGATTCTAAATGCCTTGACATAATTAGGACAGTTATAAAGATACCTTCCTTGATTGGGTCCTTTTTGGACCTAGTGCCTTAAATTTTTTCTAGTATTTTTATATTTCTGGATTTTTTTAATGCCAGTTAGATTATTACACTAACACAGGAATTCTGTCTTATCTAACACTGTGTAATAGGCACCACAGCACTAGTATCTGTTATATAACAGGTGCTAAAAAGAATGTTCAGTAAATGAATGAACTTAGGATCTATGTAATAAACTACATATTCAGAGCTTAAGTAGCACATCCATCCCTGTATCCTCACGAATACAAAAGCACCCCTGGCCTATTTGGATTCCATGCAAGGCTCTTGGAATGGAAGAGGCCAAAATCTAAGCTTAAAGGGTTAGCTTCTATTGAACCACACTCAGAGCATAGCAAGCTTAAACACACACACACCCTAATTTAATTTCTGATATTTAATATTTTGTTTTAGGTCAGCTGAGTATTAAGTCATCTGAGGGCTTCCGTAGTTCAGCAAAGTAAAAGAAATGGTTTGGGGAAACCAAGCATGGGAAAAGGAGACATAAGATGATAAATTAATGTCCTTTTGTCATTAAGGGCTCCCTAGTAGTTCCCATTTTGTTTCTCTTTGTGCACAATATATACATTTTGCAGAAAGTCAAAGAGATGAAAGTTTGGTTATATTCTTAAACACAGTGCTAAGATAAGAGAAATATTGGTTTTAGTATTTTACAATTTTATTCAAAACAGAGAGCAAGCTTCCGTGTAAACACACTTACATTAAAGAATAAATATGGATTCTCAAGTAAAGAATAAGCAATATTTTTGTTACCTACAAGAGTGCTTTTCTCTATGGGGCTACATAATTGGAGACTGGCCATCTAATGGGCAATTTTGGGGGAGTTTATTCTAATTGTTTTATGATCAAGGCAAAGAATACAAGCTTAGTTTAAATAATTAAGAATTTATAGAACACCTAAATATGTAGCACGGTATGAAATACATGGGGAATGGAATAAACTTTTAGTGTTGTATACATTTTGACTTTGTTGGTATAATTAAGTGCATCTAGAAAGAGAATCAGCTCACTATTTTGCAGTTGAATTTCTAGGACACAAAAGCACAGATGTCCTTTCCTATTCCATATTGCAGTAGACATCTGCTGTTTTCACCTGCCCAGCATTTATTCCTCCTTCCTCTGGTAATAACACTCTGATTTTCCATCAGGGAACTGCTCCTTCACCATTTTAGTCCATGTGGTACAAGTGGCATGACCCTTGCCCAATCAAACCCATGTCCCTGAAGTTCACATGTGGGCATGTTACCCAGACCTGGCCAGTTAGAGGATCACAGCCTCATAGCCATAGGCACTGGTTCAAACTGGGCAAGAGACCCAAATTAGGCCAGTGAGGCACATTCTCTCAGTTCTTCACAGCACTATTGAGAAAACAGTAGTTTTTTTCTTATGGGGACATTGGGCTAGTAAAAATGTAAGCCTGAAACAATTCATGGTTCTCTTTGTTACCATCTGGGCAGACCCTTTGAGAACAATGATCATAAAATCATCAGAATAAACTCCCCCCAAATTGCCTGTTATATGGCCAATCTCCAATTATTATTATTTCCAGCAAAGGAAAACAGAGCCCAGAGATGGAAAGTGTCATAATGATAGTCACTGTAGCACCTATGTACAGTCATGGCAGAAAGACAACCCACCCTAGGCTCTTCAGTTCCACGAGCCAAGATATTCCTTTTTGCTTAAACCAGTGTGAGGCAGGATTCTGAAACTTGTAACTGACAGAATACTGACTGACACAAATATCCGTGAGTCTTTCACTTGCAGTATGACTTGGCTTCGCAGAAACTGAGGCCAAAAGTCCTGGAAAGCTGAATCATTCTCTGATAATTCTTGAGAACTGCCTTGACTGAAGTAAAAAAACTTTTGCCCTTACCTCATCGTTTCATCTCTGAACTTAATGTAGTTTTGTTTCATCTCTGAACTTAATGTAGTTTGTCTACAATGTCGCTATTTTAAAAAGTGGAAAGACAGGCAGGATACTTACTGGTCCACTTCCTGCTGTGAGATTCTGCAGAGCTCCTAAAGATGCTTCCTGTGTATAGTTTCGGACACTCTTGGCGATCAAGGACAAATACATCCTTATCACGATGGAGTGCCACAGCCACTCCACGCCCTTGGGGTTGCTCTTTTCCTCTGGCATCGGCACATCCTGGTAGTGCTGACCCCACATGCAAACAGAATCCTAAATTAATGCACTGCAAGTGATGTCTGTAATTCCACACTCAAACCAAGAGACCAGAAATACTGTCTAAAAAGAATAATAATTTGCATAAGAAGCCCTTGAAATATAAATTTAAAAAGCAAATATGTATAATTTCCAATTAACTTTTAGCCCATGATGATCATTTCTTCCTAATAACACTCCCCGCCCCCTGTGCCACTGACTTGACATTTCACAGTGAGAGAGAATTCAGAGAATTAAGCATAGGCCATTCTAGAGTGCTTTTTGGGCTGCTGTTAAGTTATTATAAAAGCTAAATTAGTCACAACCATCCTGAAGATAAGAAGAGCAGGTCTGTTCCCTCAGAGTCTAGGGAGGGTGTCCAGGATAACATCAGGGTTCTAAATTTACCAGTTGTTCTCCAAGTTCACAAACACCGTGATGCTCAGAGGAGTACGGCAAGTCACATTCTTTCAGTTTTCATGTCAGTATGGAAATAAATGTGTATTCTTTACCACGGGATTTGCTTTTAGTATGTCCGAAGTTTGTTTTTAGAATGCCCAAAGCCAAATATCAGGGCTGCTTTTAATGTTAAAATTATTTCTATACTACTGGCCATGTTGCATTAAGCTTATTTCCTAACCTATAGGGCATGCAGCAGCCCTATAGTTCAATGACTAACAGTGCAGATCTGGAATCAGATTGCCTGGGATTGACTTTGATTCCCTCCACTTATTTGCTGAATAATTCTGGGGAAAATTCATTAACCTTTCTGCACCTCTGTTTCCTCATTGGTAAATGAAAATATTAATAATACACACTTCAAAGGACTGACATAAGGATTAAAAGAACTTAAAATAGTGTCCGACACATACTTAGTACTCAGAAACACACACACATGCGCACACACACACACACACACACTCTCTCTCTCTCTCTCTCTCTCTCTCTCATTCTTTCAAAGACCTCCCAGTATACCTCTTTTACTTTCCTGCTGCGACTGCCAAAACACCCAATGCTTTTGTTGTTGTCAGTCTGGATATTCCGGTTTTGAATGTAGATACTCTGGGAATATTTCTCTGGGAGCTCTGCCTCCAGCTGGTAGGAGAGGTTATGAAGAATGCACACACAGTTCTCTGTGGCCTAAGACAACAGGACATGCATACTGATCATACACATATAGGTATCCTTTGCTGGTATGTTATCACAAGGCGTAGGTTTTAGCTCTTACAAGGATAACTGAATGCAATTGGGTATGCTTGGACTGTGGGTTGCCTGGGAGAAGTGTAATGAGTGTGGCTAGAAAGGCTAAGGTTGGATCACGAATGGTCAGGAATACAACTGAAGCACAGGCTGAATTTCTTAAAACAATGGAGAGCCTTTCTAGTTTACTTTATAGACAGTGTGTGCAGAATGACTCTGTATTTTAGATATATAACTTGGGGTAGCCAAGTTGAGTTGGGGAAGAGGAAGAGATACTGTTTGCAGGAACCAATTAGGAAGCTATTGCAATAATCAGTGTGAAAGATACATAGACTGGGACCACAGCAGTAGCACTAGAGTGGAGTGGATGAACTGAAAGTCTTTCTAGAGGCGGCATGTGTATGGTTTATACAGAGGAGTATACAGAGAAGGAGCAAGTTTGGGGAAGAGGGAAGAGATCAATTTAAGTTCACCGCTAATCATATAGCATCTGGGCTCCTTTCAAATATCCACAGAATTGTTAAACAACAGGCAATTTGAAATTTGGGTCTAGAAAATAGAGAAATAAGACTAAGGTAGATTTTAATATTTTAATTTTAGTATTTCTAAGCATGTATGGGAAATCTTATGCTCAGTAAATGAGTCAGTGAATAAATCTAAACCCAAGCAGCTACTTTAAAAATATTCTGAAGCATTTTAGTAAGACAAAATAGGTAACTCAATGTGTGAGATATTTAACTCTTGGATTACCTTGTCATCTGGCTGGTAATCTGCAATGGTTCCTCTGACATAATGGACCAGTGAGTCAATGAGTCCATCACATCTTCTTATCACTTTCCTTCCATCAGGGCCAGCTGAACTCATGTTTCTATCAGGAAAAACAAACAAAAAAACCATAATCTTAGGCCATGTATCCAACTGGCCTTTGTTTTGGAGCTTTACTTGATGTTTCTTCCAGGTGTTTGGAAACTGGCAAACTTGTAAAAGTGTGACAGATTGTCCTGCGGTCAATAAATCAACTGCCCAATGGTTACCAAATCTGGATGCAACTTGTAAATATATCCATACAACATGTAACCACATCGTAAAAGTCTTCCGTCTACTTCACTCCAAGTACCAAAGTCAGCGTATTATTTACTTAATCTTCACCCCATTTTTGAAGCGTAGGCATGAGAGTATAGATATGAGTTAGTATGCAACTAACAGGAGAATAAATTGTACATCAGATATTGCAATATACTGGATGTCTAAGTCCCAATTTGCTCCATATCTTACTTAACTCTAAATAACTTAAAGTTGCTCTTGACCTCAGTTCCTTTATTTTTAAAGGCAATGTATTGGACTACATTATTTTGGGGTTTTGTAGGTTTCGGTATAAACTATTGACAAATCGTAAACCAGGTGCTCTAAAATGTGATGATTCTATAATTAAAATGGCAGAGAGATGTTACAGAAAAGTTTCCAGTGTGTAAGACCCAAGTCAAAAGCCTGACCTATAATTATCTCTACACTTAGTCTATTTCTAATTTTGTTAAGCCATGGCACCTTTCTATAAACAGTAACTGAATCTATAATTGGAAGTTGCTTCCTTATAGAGACATGAGCTTATCAAATATAGCAACATAATGCATTTGGGGTTTACACTGCAAATTCAGATCATGTTTATGTTCTGCTATTCCTTTCTTTGGATTAAGTTTTTCTTGTTAGCATTAACCATTTTAAAATATTTTTTTCCAAAAATGTTAATATATCAATCAACAAGAATAGCAAAAGAAGATTGCCTTCAGCATTTTTGAACTTGAGAACTACTGCTATTCCCTTCTGCCAACTTTAGTTGCTAAGAAATGTTCTTATAAAATGTATCAGACCAGTTTCTTTTACTGGTAGGTAGTCTACCCAAAGAATATTCAAGACTTTTTGTTTATAATGTCTCAGTCAGTGTCATTCTGAACATCAAAAATAACTGTAACTTTGAGACCTTTTTGGATCTTATTTTTTTCATCTTTAAATAATATAATCATAGTGATTTCAAAAAGGATTTCTGCCCCAAAATACTGCTTTCAATGCATATCTGTCACAGAAACAAATGTGCCCAGCATTAGCTAAAGGGAACAGGGGGAGCACACAATATTGTGCCCTGCTTCCATGGAGATCACATCTATAAGTTGAACTCTAGGAAACTGACAATACTTGACTGTTTTTAACCCACAAAAATGGCAGTTTCACTATTCAAGGCAATAGTTGAAAAGATAATACTAATACACCTAAAACCAAGAATATTAACAATTTAATGGTTGCTGAGTTGACATAATGAAATTTTTGATTTTAACAAAATCCATTCTTTGACTTTGGTTCTCATTTTACTCTTCTAATTCAAGAATATCGTCCTTATTTTGTTTTTATTATACCTGAAAAAGTTCAAAACTTTGTCCATTAAAAAAAGATAATGAATGTGTTTATAAACTGGAAATAAAACCAGTGGTCCTATCGCTTTTTCTCAAGAAATGATCATTTAGATAGAGTCTCTGTCTATTCAGTGAGCACTTTAAGAATTATGGGACATAAGCAGCTTGGTAGAAACTGAAAAAGCATCTTTTGCACATGAGGAAAATGAAGTCCAAAGAATTTAAGTTACTTTTCCTGGTGACAGCAACTGAGTGGTGAATTCAGGAAGGGAGGGCTGATCTTTATTCCATACCCAGGTGGCTCCAGAACAGAGCAAAGCCCATCTCACAATCGCTCAGCCTGCCATTTGCTTAGCAAATACCACACGCCCCCAACTACAGGACACTGCTATCATGTTTTAAAGCTTCCCTTTGACCTTTTCAACCTCTGGCCTGGAGAAATGGCAGTAGCTTAGAATTGCTTTAACAAATGTAAAGGTCTGTCTTTCTTAAGAGTTAAGCCCACCACATACCTTGCAGATGGATGACTTAGCTTTGTTTAACTTCAGGGTGTTTATTTTGGGTCAGAATGGTAATTCAATTTGGCAGCACTGCCAGTTCACATGCACTAACTGTTGTCTTGTCATTTGGTATTATCCAGACTCTACTTGCTTGAAATGGGACTTATCAGGGGTTTCTGGCAGTTGATACCTTTGTTGACAGAAAGTACACGGAACCCCATTGCTTCAGTATTTGCTCCTGCATATCAAAAATACTTCCCACCTTACTCAACTACACAGAAATACGAATAAGGGTAGATTATTTTATACCACTACACCCATGAATAGAAATCATGAGACAGAAACTAATTTGTTATTGTACCACTCAGAAAATAATTAATATTTATAGAAAATGATACATATATCCATCTTAAAGTATTTTTTCAACAGCTAATACTTAAGCTTGTAGGAATAAGAAAATTAACATGGCTACACTTAGACAGAACTGATCTTTTTACAAGTATCTCCTGAATACTGCGAAGTATTTATTGATTACTGTTTCTTATATATAACCCAAAGGAGGTTTAATAGAAAAAATGTCTCAAAACTAGAAATTAAATATACTGAAACAATTATCTTATTGAAAATTAAAAGACGATAAGCACACATAGTACTCAATAAAAACTGATTACCAAAGTTACCAATAGACCATATTGAAAATGCATAATACAGTGCCCATGGTTTGAATTTGATTAAATGATGGGTTTATTTCCCCTGGTATAATCTAGCCCACATCTGAGTAAATACACGAGTACATTTAAGTATACTAAAACTGTATACTGTTGTATACTGAAATTTAAAAACCAGGTCCTTGGACTGGGGTTGAAGACAAGGAGGGGCCAGGGCCTCAGGAGAGGGGAAGTGAAGGAGATGAGCCTTTTTCACATTAAGGCAGGACTGTTTTGGCTTCTTCACCTACACTGGGCCCAGATGGGAGGACACCAGCCTGACCTATAGCAGTGCTTGCTATTAGGGAGAATTTTTTAGCAATATGACGAGTATTGGGGGTGGGGGGCAAAGAAATAGAATCTGAACCTCTGTAAGTCTCTGAAATGGTAACAGAGCTTCACATATTTAGGAGGATTCAGGTGTTTTATCTGAAAGCAAATCTGTGGCTCTTGACTCTCTCCAGGACCACTTATCTCACACATTCCTGAGTGTCACAATGAAAAAGAGAAAAGAAAACAAAACGCCCCTGGACTTTGCTAAAACTAAGAGGAAGAATGGTATGTCTTTGTTAAGATTAATGACAGTATGACTAACCCTTAAATTCATATGGTAAACCAAAGAATGGGCAATGTTAAACGATAAAAACTGCTGCAATTTAGTGCTTGCACTAGACATTACTGTAGGCAATTTACAAATATCACGATTCGTAATTTTTATAAAATTGCTGATATTGGGGTACCCTAGAATTGCATTCTGGGAAATTATGACTTGTGCCTCTCATTTAAAATCAGAATTAACTGCTTCTCATAGGATTTTTACTGGCCCTTCCATATAAGGCTGTCTGTGTGTGGCCACATGCAGACGTGCTGTCGAATAGGCCTAGTCTACTGGCACCGAAAGGAAATTTGCTATAAGCTCAGTGTATAGTGTATGCTTAACTGGCCTTTGGAAACAATGAGCTGATGG
Organism: Indri indri; assembly: GCA_004363605.1. Taxonomy (NCBI): domain Eukaryota; kingdom Metazoa; phylum Chordata; class Mammalia; order Primates; family Indriidae; genus Indri; species Indri indri. The sequence goes on from RJWJ010005848.1 coordinate 64,287, forward strand.
GGATGTTTACAGTAAAAGGCTACAGTTAAGTTACCAGGACACGAGAATGGCAGACAACAATGGGGTTGTAGTGCATCTTTCCAAGACACTTCCCTCCCAAAAATAAGTAATTCTAAGACGTATAATTTTTTTTTTAATGGGGCTATTTCTACTTGATAATGGGTATGGTTTCCTAACATACAGTTTATAGGGTGCATCCTATACAAGGCCTGGTGGCTGTGGGACTAGTCTTAAAGGTCTAACCAGCATACTGAGCTAGTGATCACCTCACCCCAATGGTTTTAAAAAATTGTGGATTCACCTTTGTGTTCACCAACAATTAAAGGCTTCCTAATACTGTGTGATTTAAAGTGTGGGGTAAGGCCCCAAGAGGTACCAGTCAATTAAGCATTTGGTAGGCAGAGTCAGAATTCATTCCAAGACTGAGTAGGTCCTTGATAAGACACTGGGTGATAAGGAGACATCCTTCCTCCTCTCAGTATTTGAGATTGAGGTCTGGGCTTTTGTTTAACTCTCAACTGATACATATCAAACAGTTGGGTCTTGTCTGTGACTAACCAAGAGAAGCAGCAAAGGAGCTCGTGGTTGCACACAACAAAAGCAGAGCCTCATTTGAACTGGCAGAGGAACAAAAACTCTATGCAAAAAGGAGGGCTTGCTTGTTACTCTGAAGTCAACATGAGTTCCTGAAGGTATCAGCAAACACCCGCCAAAGTCAACTAACTGTTCAGTCTGCAAACAGAGCAACAATGGGAGGTAGAACAAGGTGCTACAAACTACGCATCTCCTTCCTTTCAGGACAAGCAAAATTAGAGGAACAAAGATACATCGGCATCTATTACGTATCAAGAAACTAGAAGGTGGTGGAGAAAATCTAACCTTAAAAATCCTTTAGCTCTGCTTTCCTGCATTTTTGGGTCTTTCAAAAGCATTCTGAATAGGCAATTCAGGAGGTAATCATCTGGTTGGTAGGCTACATTCATTTCCTCTTAATTTAGCCAGAACAGGTTGTTCAAGGCAGGGTGCCAAATTTCATTTAACATCAATTATAAATAGCAAACTGTAATTTTAAAAATACATCTAGGAGCCACTGCAACTTGAATAAGCATTCTTGACATCTACAGAAGATGTCTGGAATGACAGACCAGGATTAATGAAGATGTTTAAGGCTTAGACTAGAATAATATATCGCTCAGATAGTTTGTACCTCTAAGATAGCCACAGATTTCAACCACAGGACAGTAAAAAATGTCATCAGTTGCTTTATCCAGACATAGCAACCTGCTCCTTTTTTTATAATAATTAATTAAAAATTTTTAGTAGTAATTCTATGATGACAGCCTTAACTTTTTTACAAAAAAACTTTCAGTGTCATAAGATACAGTTCATAAAATACCACCTCTAATTTGAGCTATACACAGATATTTTTCTTTAAACATGAGGGTTGCTATTAAAAATCTCTGACAAAGACATTTTTGAGAATTTCTTTTTCTAAGACTCAA